>PIJE02000179.1:301970-339470 GCA_002895965.2 Coryphaenoides rupestris | reverse complement strand
GTCTGTGTACTCGCTTACATTTTTATTTCGGGGTCATAGCGGTAGGTCGACAGACATGGGGGAAAATGCATCCGTCTCTCTCTCTCTCTCTCTCTCTCTCTCTCTCCGACTTGGAAGCTATGCTCAATTATGTATGAGTGTTTGCCATTCGTGGGAGCAGGACTCCTGGCTGGTGTTAGTAGCCCTGCTGTCTGCGGTGTACTGCGCTGTCTACGCACGCACGCACACACACACACACACACACACACACACACACAGGCTTCCGGGATCTGTTTACGAGCTGTTTCATCCATTGCGCCATTAGTTGTTGCACAATAACATACTTTACTGTGACAAGAATAAAAGCAAGTATTAAAAATCAGACATGGGGGCTAGCTAGGTGTTTAGCTCAGGGTCGCTTCAGGTATGGTTGGTGTCATGTTGGCATGTTAGCCCGGCATGTTATCTAACCTAGCCTAGCCTAGCTAGCCTACCTCTGTATAAATACCGCTGCAAACCAGCCGGTTGCACTTGAGATACTCAAAGCACCAAGAGTCCCAAGAGGCTAGCTATGAAGGTTGGGTTCATCACCTTCCTAGCATCCGTCAGAGGCTTTCAAGGAGCTTGGGGAGAGAGAGGCATAAAAAAAGTGTAACTTGACACTTTCCTTGTTGGGGAAACATAACCCCCCCCCCCCCCCACCCAAAAAGAGGAAGCAAATCAGAGGCCATGAAGTCGAACCAGAGCTGCATGAACAAGATCCAGAAGCCATGAAGGAGAACCAGAGGCCGTGAACAAGAAGCAGCCAACTATGAACTTGTTTTCATTGCTTTCACAGAAGCCCCAACGTGAGAGCGGGGGTCAGCTTCTAGAATTTCCGTCATATTCTGAGCAGCCGTACACATCCTGAACGCAGGCAGCGAAGCGATAAAGAAAAAAATAGAGGGATGAGGAGGAGGAGGAAGGAGGAAGAAAGCAAAGGAAAGCAAATAAAGACACGGGAAATAGCCCCCGTTGAAAAAACACCTTTGCCAAAAGTTCCACCGAACGAAGACCATCCATATTTAATGGGCCTTGCGTCGCCGTTGTAGCTAGCGCAAATATGCAGGTAAAGCCTGCGGGGCTGTGAAACAGGGAGGAGAGAGAGAAAGAGAGAGAGACAAACACACATACACACACACACTCAGAGGGAGAGAGAGAGAGACAGAGAGAGAGACGAGTGGAGGAGGTGCTTGTGCAAAGAGCAGGTGATGCCTCAGGAGAAGCAAAGTTTAAGCTGCCGTGTGTGTGTGTGTGTCTGTGGTTGTGTGTGTGACACACACACACACAACCACAGACACACACACACACACACATGTACACACGTATCACCTACATACAAACGCACCTACACAAATTCATGTGTAGTCATGTAAAAACCAACTTGATATAGCACATATAACAATACACTGACAGCACCGGGAGGGGAAATATACATTGTTCACAGAACACAGCCCTCATAACAGACTCATCCTCTCCCCAACGTGATATACCATGTAGCAATTTACCAGCGGGTGTGTGTATGCCGACAATAGCTAGTGGACCGAACATAGCATACTAAGAGGCCCTTTCTCTCTCTCACACACACACACACACACACACACACACACACACACACACACACACACACACACACACACACACAGAGAGACACACATGCGCAAGCACTAAGCAGTCCATCTTTATAACCAGAGCAGCAGGTCGTTTGTGGGATTCCCACAGAGATATATAGATGGATTTCATTTTTTGGAGATTGTTTTGTTGGAACGACAGGTGTATATATATATATATAATATATATATATACACAGTATATACTGTATATATATATATCGTCTAGATACGACGAGCGAAAGCCAGGACAGTCTGGTATTCGAGCGTCTCCACGGAGACGACGAGAAACTGATTTCTGTCTTGACTGGATAACGCTGCCTGGCTCTCTGCCCCGTTGACATCACCAGCGCTATTTTGATATATAACAATATAACAATCTCACTCTCTCGATTTCTCTCTCACTCTCTCTCTCTCTCTCTCTCTCTCTCTCTCTCTCTCTCTCTCTCTCTCTCTCTCTCTCTCTCTCTCAGTGCAAACACACACGTTGGGAACGGGTTAAGGCAGGAACGGGGGCGTCGTGCGTCGTGCGTGACACGCGGTATTTGCTCCGCCAGCGTATGTCGTACATCGCATGCTGCCTTCGTGCACTGAGGGGGTTTCACCTGCTTGTCGCCTCGCCTCGCTTGCCCCCCACTACCCACCAGGTGATGTCGCGCGACGACGCGTCTCCATGGCGACACTGTGTCTTCTCCACCCTGATTGGCGTGACGTGGGTATTATGGAGATCGGCAAAGACAGAGATCCATATTAAGAGGAACATTAAAAGGTTTAAGCTTTTCCTTTGTGAATGAAACACAGTCTTGTGGTGTGTGGGACATGTGGCACCTTCCGATTGGCTAAACACTGCTGTCACTCACCCCAGATCACTGTCACATGGCAAACTAACTATGACATGTGAGATCATCTTGCACAAATGTGTGCTAATTGGTGTTGAGTTGCCGCCAATTTGTGCCCCATATGCGGTCGATGGATTTTCATATGTGGCTACTCTTTGAAATAGGAATTTCATTAATTTCATTAATTTTAAAAGCATACATTGAAATGTCAAATATGACCGACACTCCAGGGGCGTAAAGCTTACATTGCGTTACCTTACACAGGTTAAGCACACACACTCGGGGAGCGCTAGCATGCTAGATTGGTCCCATCTGCTCTGTTCATTTCATTTAAGATAAGATAAGATAGAACTTTATTAATCCCGAAGGAAATTCTTGTGCCAGGTTGCATAGCAATACAGCAATACAATACATTTAACATTCATTTAAGGAGCCCCGTTTTGAACATAAGTCTGGAGCAAAGTCAATCCAACAATGCCACGTGCACCCAATGTCATGTGGCATTGTTGGATTGACTTTGCTACAGACTAACCAAAGCACCCAATCAGAAATCAGAAAAAGCGAAAGATAGGTCGCCACAATCCAACCACACAGAATTCACTTAAATGGGCCGTTTCTTCTGAAAGGCACTCTGCTTCGGACTCTTCCTCTTCTTCTTCACCGGGAAGGCATGAGGAAGAGGAAGGGGCTCCATCAATCAGATCCTTATTCGTGCCGCTAATGGCCCCCAGACAGCCTCATGACTGGGCCTGCTTGTGAAGCCGGCCCTTTTATAAGAGAGAGAGGCCCCTCTATGACTCCGTGCAGCTGGCCCCGTCGGAGAAGAAAGAGGGGTTTTTACGAAGCGCACCTCACCTGCATCCGTGGAGCCCGGGAACAACACAGGGAATTATGTAGAGAACCGTTAAGGCACAATTATGGTGAAGATATGTCTTAGTGAAAGTGGACCTTGGTGGGGTGGGTGGGAGGTTGGGGTTACTTGGTATGAGAGTCGCAGAGTCAGTGGAGACACGAGATCCTGCTGCTCTCTCCATCTAAATTAGAAACAGAGAAAGAGACTAAGAGAGAGAGAGACACTTACAGAGAGACAGAGTCTAACAGAGAGAGAGAGAGAGAGTGCCGAAGTGACGTTATAATCTGCAGTGTAATGGGTAGAGAGAGAGAGAGAGAGAGAGAGAGAAATCCAGCTCACCTCGGCTACAGTACGTGTCGCCATGGAAACGACAGAGCCTCCGTGTTTGTGACAGATGTTATCCGTGAGGGTGAGGGGGTGGGTGGGTGAGGGGTTGTGTGTGTGTGTGTGTGTGTGTGTGTGTGTGTGTGTGTGTGTGTGTGTGCGTGTGTGCGTGTGTGTGTGTGCGTGTGTGTGTGTGTGTGTGACAGTGAGTGCAGAGACACAGTTGACAAGGAGGAGGAGGTGGGGGGGGGGGGGGGGGGGGTGATCTGTGATGGAGTTGTAGTTCCGGAGGGGAGGGGTGTATTTGTGTGTGTGTGTGTATCTGTGTGTGTGTGTGTGTGTGTGTGTGTGTGTGTGTGTGTGTGTGTGTGTGTGTGTATGTGTGTGAGAGGGCGGGGCGGGGCGGGGGGGAGTTCACTCCTTCCTGTAATCCATGTGAGGTCATTATGTGAAAAGACCCCCACCATTAATGACATTTTAAATTTGTTATTATTATTTCTATATCCAAGATGGCGGCGGTGATGGTGTTGACGGTGGTGGTGGTGAGACCCTATAGTCCAGTCTCATTGCTTAGGCACCACTGGTCAAACACAGACGCAATCAAATCTCGTCTACTAATCTCACTGAAATCCCTCGACTTCACTCAGTGCATCTGCCACAGCGTGACACGGGCGGACGAGGAGAAGGAAAGAGATTGGAGGGTTAGGAAACAAGGAACTAGGAACTAGGAAATAACAACAAAAAGTTATTCTTCCTGTTAACAGGCACTGTATTTGTTAATATGAATGAGAAATAATGATGAGGATAATTGTATTATGATGATTGACTGTACAACTGAAACACGGTCAGCAGACTTTTATTACATACATACATTTCATAGCGGTAAATTAACCATGTTATTTGTAACATAGCACAAGAAAGTATGAAATAACAAAATAAACACAATTAAAACAGAAATAAAAACGCAGCGTACTCATTGTAAAACACGCTTACACGCTTTCTGTGTCTCCCTGGAGACACAGAAAGCGGCCCAGTGGAGAGACAGACAATCAGACAAATAGAGAGACATACATGTAGAGACAGAGAGACAATTGAAAACAGAGTGTGATACAGAGAAACAGATAGCTAGATTACATACAGATACATTAGTGACAGACGGACAGACAGATAGACAGACAGACAGACAGGCAAATCAATAGATTGTCGATAGATAGATAGATAGGTAGACGAAGAGACAAGTAGTGAAAGAGAGTAATACAGTGATGGATCGATAGCCACATTGGTGATAGACAGACAGACAGACAGACAGATAGAGAGAGAGAGAGAGAGAGAGAGAGAGAGAGAGAGAGAGTAAAACAGAGAAACAGATGTGGATCGATAGACAGATTGGTGATAGATAGATAGATAGTACGGACAGATGGAGAGACAGGGAGAGAGACAAGTAGAGAGAGCGAGAGACAGACAGACAGAGAGATAGGCTCATCACGGCCAGGGGCCCAGCGGCGGCGGTGGCAACACACTTTCCTGGCCGACACGTGCACATTAGCACAACAACGTGCGCCCAAGGATTCACCCGCACCCTCGAGACGCCATTAATTAGTGACTCCGACGCGGAGGTGACGCAGGGCGCGGCCCCGGCTGCGACCCTGACATTTGAATCACGTCTGGGCTCCTGCCGGTATAATTGGCCGAGCCACCGGGGTCCACACAGCAACGGTGATGTGCGTGTGTGTGTGTGTGTGTGTGTGTGTGTGTGTGTGTGTGTGTGTCATCGTCATCACCCTGTTCGTCTTTACGTCCACCCACTCGAACATTTGTCCCCGTCGTACCCGTCTTTTTCCTGTTAAAAGCACTTTTTAATCGTTGTTTTCAGCGGTGTAATAGAAATAAAGTGTTTTTTGCGTATTATTATTGACTAAACATACAGACAGACCACCCCTGTCCTCCCCACGTAATAAGCCACACCCCCACTGCTCGGACGCTAATCGATGTTAACAGGCGATCAATTTAGCTCTTGCTTTGATCGCCTCCGACCAATTAAAACCAGATAGGTTCAGGCCGAGAGCCGTGCAAAATTCTCTTTGATGACTTCGCTCCACTGGGAAAGGTACCGTCAGAAGTGAGAAGTGTGTTTGGTTTGTCAAAACGGGTGAAGCAAGCGATGAATTAAACGCCGATAAAAGACACACACGAAGATAGCGAGGGGAAGGGGAAAAAAACCGCCAAATGGGTTAGCAGACGTTTAATGGAGCGGTAGGCAGGAGGGCTGAGAGTGTTTTTGTGTTAAGTAAAAACGTGCTAAACTAATAATAACCCGCAGGTTCATAACACAGTCACGTTAAAGCCGAACGGATTTCAAACACGTGTCGGGCACACGTGAAATATCCCCAGGTGGTGCTTTCGTCAGAAATATAAAAAGGAAAAGAGTGACAAGCAGGCACCACGCACACCACACACGCACGCACGCACGCACGCACGCACGCACGAGCACGCACGCACGCACGCACGCACGCACGCACGCACGCACGCACGCAACGCACGCACGCACGCACGCACGACGCACGCACCACACACACACACACACACACACACACACACACACACACACACACACACATACTGTGCAGCGCCTACAGTATTAGCCGTCAAGTTAATCCAAAGATGCTAGCTCTTAGTGGAAAGCAAGACAAATCCTTAAAATTGCAAGACGGTGCGGCACCAAAACTGCACACACACTTATATAAAGTCCAGAGCCCCCTTCTGCCCCCTGACTGTGTGATGTAGGGTTGTTGGAAGGTTTTGTGAACCACATTGTGTGACCGCTTCGTACAGCAAACCGTCGCCTATATGTCAGTCGCCTAACAAATGAACAGAATACCCTTCCCCTCGTATCATACGCTCAACAATTTGTGTTGAGCTGTGAGCTGTGAGGATGGCATGATAGTACATTCCTAGCTGCGTCTGATTGGATACCGGAAGGGAATCTGTGTCCAATAGTATCCAATGGGGAGCCGTTTCGCCAGACATGACAGCAGGGGAAAAAGAGAGAGAGAGTTGTTTGAGGAGTGTAACGTAACACACACACACACACACACACACGCGCACGCACACACACACACACGCAGGATTAGGATCGCTTTGTCACGGTGATGATTAGTATTGTGGGGTTGTGTGTTACATCGAGACCTGGGTTAGATTCCTGGCTTCCGGGTCCTGCCTGCGTGTGTGTGTGTGTGTGTGTGTGTGTGTGTGTGTGTGTGTGTGTGTGAGTTAGTAAGTTAGCTAGTAAGTTGGACTTTATTTTCCCAGAAGGGAAATTCTTGTCCACAAAATCTGCATATCACAAGCGACAACCGACAATACACCTCACACACATATCATCACATAACAACACCAGACAGTAACAATACATTGTGGAAATTGCATCAAAAAACAAGAGACAACTTCTCACGTTGAGCACACGAGTTCGTGTGTCGTTTAATTTGAATAGCAAAACCAGAACTACAAAGATGGCGCTGCCCCGGAACCAAAACAAGCATGGGGCTCTACGTCATCACACACACGGATTAGTTAAAGGGACCACGATCCCGAAACAGTCAAACTTGCATGCATAACACATAACATTAAACAACTGCATGAAATAACAGTGTGTAGAACCACACTAGAGAACAAGGGTGAATTATGTCACATTCACTACACACGTCCCCCCAGAATTCACCATATCAGAAGAAAAAAACAGTCATCGAGGAGGTGGACGTATTAACCGGCCACAACGGCTGCGCCGTACAGGAGGTCGAGGAGACACAACTGCGGCAGGTGTCCCGCCATGACACGGGTGTGGGGCATGGAGTGTGGGAGTTTTGGGAGGGAGGGGAGCCGGGGGTGGGGGCAGAGCTGGAGGTCGTCCACGTCGTGGGGGCTGGGCCAATTCAATGGGCCTAGCCACGTCCAAGTGAGCTGGTTTGAGGCGGTCAATGGAGAGTCGCTCCGGTTTGCCGCCCATGTCCACCACAAAATGTTTGTCCCCCGTCTCCAAAACACGGAATGGGCCCTCGTAGGGTGGGCGTAGTGGTCCCCTGTGGGCGTCGTGGCGAATGAAAACGTAGTCAGCCGTCTTAAGCCCAGCGGGGATGTGCGACTGAGGGAGGCCGTGACGGGAAGTAGGGACAGGTGCGAAAAGCCTCGCATTGTCCAGAAGCGTGGCCCGCTCGAGAGTCGCAGACCAAGGAACGGTGGTGCTAGGGACAAAATCCCCTGGAACCCGCAGCGGCTGGCCATAGACCAGCTCTGCGGATGAGGACTGTAGGTCTTCCTTTGGTGCAGTCCTGATGCCCAGCATTACCCACGGGAGCTTGTCGACCCAGTTGCTGTCTTTGAGGCTGGCACGAAGAGCAGCCTTCATTGACCTATGGAATCGCTCACAGAGTCCATTAGCCTGTGGGTGATATGCGGTCGTGCGGTGGAGTTTCACTCCAAGGCTCTGTGCGACAGCGTTCCACAGCTCAGATGTAAACTGCGCGCCCCGGTCAGAGGATATGTCCGAAGGAGTGCCGAAACGGGCAACCCAGGTGCCGATAAATGCCCGTGTCATCTCGACAGATGCCAGCGATGTCAGTGGCACAGCCTCAGGCCAACGGGTGGTCCTGTCAACCATGGTCAATAGGTATGTGAAACCCTGAGAGGAGGGCAGAGGGCCTACCAGATCCACGTTAACATGGTCAAACCGTCTCTCTGGCACCGGGAACAACTCTAACGGGGCTTTAGTGTGGCGGTGTACTTTGGCCCGTTGGCACTCAAGACAGGTGTTAGCCCAGTCCCTGACGTCCTTCTTGAGGCCGCGCCAAACAAACTTTGCTGCGACCAGTCTCTGTGACGCTTTCGAACCTGGGTGGGAGAGACCATGGATGGCGTCAAAAACTTGTCGTCTCCATCCCATGGGAATGATTGGCCGAGGACTGCCTGTGGAGATGTCACACAGGAGCGTGGTGCCGGCATCGCCAAAAACCACATCCTCTATTTTCAGCCCTGTAGTCGAGGTCCTGAGGAGTTGCACGTCTGGGTCTGTGGTCTGGTCCGCTGCCATGCGGCTGTAATCCAAGCCAAGATGGACTGCTCCTGCCACAGCCCGTGACAGGCAGTCCGCCACCTGGTTGTCCTTGCCGGCAACGTGCTGTAAATCTGTGGTGAACTCAGAAATGTAGGACAGATGACGTTGCTGGCGGGCGGACCACGGCTCAGCCACCTTGGCCATGGCGAAAGTCAGCGGCTTGTGGTCGACAAAAGCAGTGAAGTGCCGACCTTCCAGCAGGGAGCGAAAGTGTCTGATGGCGAGGTATAGACCAAGCAGCTCCCGGTCGAAAGTGCTGTACTTCCGCTCGCTGGGGCGCAACTGACGGCTGAAGAAAGCAAGCGGCTGCCAGGCCCCGCCTACCCACTGCTCGTAGACGGCACCGACAGCGTAGTCGGAGGCGTCCGAGGTGATGGCGATGGAGGCTGTGGGAGAAGGATGTGCCAGCATGGTGGCGTTCGCCAGGGCTGCCTTAGTGTCAGCAAAGGCCTTGACCCTGCTCTCAGTCCAGTCCACAGCGTGCTTGGGTTTACCTTTCAAGGCCTCGTGCAAGGGCCGCATGAGCTGGGCGGCTCGAGGGATGAAGCGGTGGTAAAAATTCACCATGCCGAGGAACTCCTGCAGGGCTTTGACAGTGAGCGGGCGTGGAAACTGGGCGACCGCCTCCACCTTTGATGGGAGAGGGACTGCACCGTCTTTAGTGACTCTGTGTCCCAAGAAATCAATGGTGGAGAGACCAAACTGGCACTTGGCGGGGTTGACAATTAGCCCATGTTGGCTGAGCCGCTCAAAAAGTGTTCGGAGGTGCGCCAGGTGCTGAGATTTGGACGTGCTCGCCACCAGGATGTCGTCCAAGTACACAAAAAGAAAAGGCAGCTCCCGTAAAACCGAGTCCATGAGGCGTTGAAAAGATTGAGCCGCGTTTTTAAGGCCGAAAGGCATTCTCAGGAACTCAAAAAGACCAAACGGCGTGATCACTGCTGTTTTGGGAATGTCCAGTGAGTGTACAGGCACCTGATGATATCCCCGGACGAGGTCCACCTTGGAAAAAATCACCATACCAGCCAGGTGTGCTGAAAAATCCTGTATGTTCGGGACTGGGTATCGGTCAGGTGTCGTTGCCTCATTAAGCCGCCGGTAGTCGCCACACGGGCGCCAGCCGCCACCAGGTTTGGGGACGATGTGGAGGGGTGACGCCCACGGGCTGTCGGATCGGCGGACTATACCCAGGCGTTCCATGTTTGCAAACTCAGCCTTTGCAACGGCAAGCTTGGTCGGGTCGAGGCGCCGAGCACGGGCGTAGACGGGTGGACCAGTAGTGGCGAGATGGTGCTCCACACCATGCTTCACGGCAGACGCAGAGAAAGTGGGCTGAGTGAGAGCTGGGAACCCGGCAAGTAGACGGTGGAAGTCATCTGAGGCGGAGAGCATGCTAGACAGTCGGATGGAGTGAGCCCCGCTGAGCGTGCACGTATAAGAACAAAACGTGACGGCATCAATCAAACGGCGGTTCTTTACATCCACCAACAGTCCATGTGCACACAAGAAATCGGCGCCGAGGAGGGGAACGGCGACCTTTGCTGTAACAAAGTCCCAGCCAAACCGATGCCCTCCGAAACACAACTCGATGTACCTCGTTCCATATGTGCGGATGGGGCTCCCATTAGCAGCTTCCATAGGGGGGCCGTGGCTGTCGGTCACCATGTCCAAACGGGATGCAGGCAGGACGCTCCTCTGTGCTCCCGTGTCGCACAGGAAACGTCGTCCGGAGATGCTGTCGCGGATGAAAAGCAGCCTGCCTACGCAACCGACACTCATGGCCACTACTGAGCGCCGGCCCTGGCGTTTCCCAACCCGCCGAAACTGCATGGCGAACGGCATTTAAGAGCCTTTGGTCCAAACTTCGCGTGGTAAAAACACAAGCCTGAAGACTGCTGGGGGCCTGAAGACTGCTGCCGACCTGAAGACTGCTGCCGATGAGAAGTGGTTGCAGCGATGAGTGTGGAGTCATCCAGCGTCACAGGAGCGATGTGCGCGGGAAGAAGCGCGGCCATGACACAGTGCCCTTGACTTGCCAGGAAAAATTTATCAGCCTCTTCAGCCAGTCTCCGACAGTCAGTGATTGTGGTGTTGGCCAATGCAGCTCTTACTTGGGAAGGCAGCTGACGCAGGAAAAGCTGGATGAAAAGGAAATCGGGTCTGTGCTCACCCAGGAGATCCAGCATACGGTCCATGAGCTCAGACGGTTTGCTGTCACCCAGTCCTTGAAGGGAGAAAAGCCTGCTGGCTCTCTCAGTGTCCGACAGTTCAAACGTTTTAAACAGGTGGGCTTTGAGTGCTGCATACTTCTCAGTTGCCGGAGGATGTTTAAGGAGGCTCACCACTCTGGATGCTGTTGAATTTCCGAGAGCTGACACAACGTAGTAGTATTTTGTTGTATCCGCGGTGATCTCACGCAACGCGAACTGCGCTTCGGTCTGGGCGAACCATGCCGACGCCGACGATTCCCAGAATTCGGGGAGTTTGAGGGTAACAGCGTTCGCGGTCATGGTCGTGTCGTGTCTCTGGATACGTCCAGAAAACTAACGTCGGGGTCACCAGTGTGGAAATTGCATCAAAAAACAAGAGACAACTTCTCACGTTGAGCACACGAGTTCGTGTGTCGTTTAATTTGAATAGCAAAACCAGAACTACAAAGATGGCGCTGCCCCGGAACCAAAACAAGCATGGGGCTCTACGTCATCACACACACGGATTAGTTAAAGGGACCACGATCCCGAAACAGTCAAACTTGCATGCATAACACATAACATTAAACAACTGCATGAAAT
This sequence comes from Coryphaenoides rupestris, assembly GCA_002895965.2. Classification (NCBI taxonomy): domain Eukaryota; kingdom Metazoa; phylum Chordata; class Actinopteri; order Gadiformes; family Macrouridae; genus Coryphaenoides; species Coryphaenoides rupestris. Next base: position 327,927 of record PIJE02000179.1, on the reverse strand, counting down.
AACAGTGTGTAGAACCACACTAGAGAACAAGGGTGAATTATGTCACATTCACTACAACATAAAGTTTAACAGCAGTACACAATATAAGATAACAATGTGTATTTATAATATAACAATATAAATACACATTCCCTCTGAGACAGAACGCCATGAAGGTGAGGTGCCCGGAGAAGCTCTGTATTCTCCTGCGTGATTCATTATGCGTGTGTGACCCTACAATGGTTTCCGCCCCGCCCCAATGAGACCTTCTTAATTCCCCCCCCGGCATACACCCATACTTAGCTGTGATTGGCTGACACCGCCATCACCTTCCCCTACCTCACTTTGCCCCGGCCAATCGATTTGTCAGATTACTGCACCTAATTGGATGCAGGATACCGTAAGTGGTGGTCGGGGCAGAGCTCAAGCGTTGACTGCTTCAAAACACACGGGGCAGCGGGGAGATAGGATCAAAACTCAATTTCCTGCCGTCAATATCGTCTAATGGTTTAAACGAGCAAAGGCTTGGAAGACACCGTGAAATGAACATTGACGTTTTCCCCTCTCCTAGTTAGCCCGTTTACTCGGTCATACTGTTACTCACAGATCCGACCGAGTATGCAAAGAGAGAGAGAGAATATTGGTCTTCTCATTTTCAACTGGAGTTTAATTGAACGACGTAGCGTGTTTTCGTAGCACTGTCCTGAACCTCTGCTGCGACCCACCCACATCGCCCATCTGTGACAAATAATGATCTTGTCTTAACTTGTCTTAAGTCTGCTCCTATGGTGCGTTACATTTGTTCACAAGTGTTGCTACGGTGTTTGTATGCGCAAAATGTGCCATAATACGTTGTTATCGACTGGTAAAACAAGGTGTCTATCTTGGTTTTCCGACTTGTTAACTGGAACGCGGTCAACTCGGTGTGACGTCATTCCCACTTCCGACTTCCGACTGCCGAGGTAAATGGAACGCACCATTAATGCAAGCAACAGACAGAGTTCCTCCGCCCCCCCACTTGTTGTAAGAAGCCAGTGGTAACGAATGCCACTGGTTTGCCATACGGCACACGGCATGAACGACGAACATACAGACCTTGTCAGGGTCGCGTCCCCTCACATGGGTGCACACACACAAAGGCATACTGTATGTTACCGGGTTGAGAGTGCGGGATTGACAATTGGAAGGGGAAATGTTTTTTCTTGAAAAAACTCAAAACAAATCAGTTTAGCTTCGTGCGTCGGTTACATCCTGAGCCTGTTATTTTAATCTTTTAAAACGACATTCATGGCGATGTCCTCATGTGCATGCAGGCAATGGGACAATAATAGCAAATCATATATTATGAAATGTGCAATGTACTAGTTATTCCCACGCATATTCTGCTTTAGTGGCGGGATATATACAGATATATATGCCTAGGGCTGGGCGATATGGCCAAAACCAGGGAAGCCTTTACATCCAGGAAAAGATTGTTGTAGATTGGCTGCCCAATTTAATTTAATTTTACATTGTCTCTCTCTCTCTCTCTCTAAACTCTATTACGTTAAATTACATAATTCATCGGACGTAATGTAATACATCCAAAGCAATGCACAACAAGTGTATTTGTCAAAGTGAAACCAAGTCAAACTGTACGCCAACAATGTCTTTGCCGCCAAAAACCTGCCGCTAAGAGCTGCGTTATATGTTCCTTTTGTCATATCAAATTACCGTGGAACGGCCCACACCGCTCGTCCTGTGAGAAAAATCGTTGCGTTTGGGGAATGGTCCTCGTGTTACTGGTCACTGAGTCGCACTAGATTGGTGTACATCTGACACCGGGCACACACACACACACCGAAACACACACAGGGTTTGGACAGACACAGAGGTGAAGAGGCAAAATGGTGAGAGAGAGAGAGAGCGAAACGGAGTGAGATAGAGAGATAGACAGAGAGAAAGAGAGAGAGATATAGAGAGCAAGGTTGAAAGGTGAATCCTCTACTGTTAGCGTTTGGTAAAACGAGGAGCTGATCTACCACTGAAACCTTTACACCAATGTGGGCTGGGCTGGTAGCAGACTGCCCTCTGGGTAATGGAGTCTCCCGGAGGCATAATGCAACCCTTGTTCTACCTGTTATGCGGTTTCACACTGTTACTGCTTCCTATATATATTTTTTACACGCACACATGCACACACACACACACACACACACACACACACACACACACACACGTGCCCTATGCAAGCCTTTCAAGAAGGTATATATACTGTATATATAACTGGATAAGTCTGAAAGGTCTGATAGGTCTGAATCACTTCCGCTGCAGCGTAACAACATTCCCATTGGTCCCCTGATGATCACAAAGGTTTTCTGAGAGGCCTGCCAAGAACGTATTCCTGGGCCCTGTTTCAAGTAGGCTTTGGTTCAAACTGAAAAATGCATGTTCATGTCCATCTTCGAAAGCTATCATCTATCGCACCCTGAAAACGTGATCGTGAATCGATCAGGGAATCCCGAGCCGTCATTGTTATTTCAGTGCTTTTATTTGTTGAAGTACAGTACGTACTATGTCACGGAAAGGCTGGCTCTGTCAGACTAGTTACAGCCATCTTGTGTTCGCCAGATAATATTTTTTTATTTGGTGAGAATAAAACATGTAGTAGTCGATAACAACGTATTAAACGACATTTTGCACATACAAACACCGTAGCATCATGTCCACAGATAGAATTTGGACAGTACTGTGTGTACGACTGATTTAATGAGACACAAATAAACAGAAGTGCTAAAAAACTGTATATTACTACAGCTTTCACTACTGTTTTCCGAGTTGGAAATCTGGCTTCAGGGGGCGTTTCCCCTGAAACCTCTGACTTGGAACTCAGAAAGTCCGACTTACGAGGACAAATGGATACCAATGTATTATATATTCAGCCATTCATTTTTGCAGAAAGGTGAAGCTGTATTGTACTATACAGCCCACTGTAGAAGAATAGAATAGAACTTTATTAATCCCGAAGGAAATTATTGTGCCAGGTTGCATAAGCAATACAGTACAATAAAACAATATGGAAAACAACAAGGCAAGATAAGATATTCCGACGGCGAAAACAATTTGGCATAATTGAAGTGTAATATTATTGGACATGACATTAAGAATATTGCACATGATGATGAGAGGAAATGAGAGGTAGTGTTATAGATCATATTTATAGACAACATGATAATAATAATAATATAGCACATGATAGAGGATTGCACATGATGTTGGACAGTAATATTAATAATATTGCACGTAAAACTGAGGAAAGTGCACATGATGTTGAGAGGTAATATTGCACATGATATTGCTGTGTTCATTGTCTTGTATTTCAACTGTCCCTCCCACAGAAGGGGGAGGAGTTATATAGTTGGATGGCCACAGGCAGAAAGGACCTTCTGTGGCGTTCTGTGGTGCACCTCGGTAATCTCAGTCTACGGCTGAAGGTGCTCTGGTATGACACCAGTGTGGCGTGCAGGGGATGGGAGACGTTGTCCATGATACTGAGTAGTTTACTCAGCATCCTCCTCTCAGAGACCTCCACCAAAGACTCCAATTCCACTCCCAGGACAGAACGCGCTTTCCTGATGAGCTTATTGAGTCTGTTGGCGTCGGCTGCCTTCACCCTGCTGCCCCAGCACACAACAGCGTAGAAGATGACGCTGGCCACCACAGAGTGATAGAACATCTACAGCATGGTCCTGCAGACATTGAAAGATCTGAGTCTCCGTAGGAAATACAGGCGACTCTGACCTTTCTTATACAGGGCCTCTGTGTTTTTAGTCCAGTCCATTTTATTGTCTATGTGAACACCCAGGTACTTATATTCCTCGACAATGACACACTGACATACTTTGAACATCCATCAATTGAATAATTTGTATGACAGAACGATGTTCATGAAGTTTATGATTGATAATCTTAATCTTAATCTTTAACATAGCAGGTTAGTGGGGTTAACACAAAAGAGTGTGGGCTATTAGAAATCGCATATCACTTCAATCTAGAAATGTTTCATTTTGATTGTTTAAGATACTATTAAAATACAAGGAGGAAAGTGATGGGCCTTGCGATGCAAACGTTTTGGATAAGACCACATCAAGTTAGTCGTTGACATTATCTAAAACAACGAGACAAAGAAGCTTAAGTGAGCTCACAGCTTGAGTCGCCAAAGTAACTGAAATGAGACTTGTTTAAGCTTGACCCAAGCTTGTCCGCCATTCTCTAAAATCTGGTTATCCTGGAACCTGAAACAGGTTCCCTGGAGAAAGCTTCCAGTGACGTGGCTTTACGGACAGTTTCCAAAACATGAAAGTTGGCATTGGCGGCGCTGAGGCTCGTGAATGACACCAAATAATTGACGACGTGTAAATGAAATTACCCCAAGAACATATGCAAATTATTCTTCATTTGGCACAGGGAAGTGGTACTGTTAACACTTTTGTTGCGTTATTGACACATATTGAAAATGAAATAAAATGTTGCCTTTTAAGTGGACCTGGTCTACTTTGATCATGATGCCATTTAACACTGAGACTCTATTCATGGGACAACAAATCAATCGCATACAGGGTTGAGGTTTGACTCGCTGTCGTTGTATTTTCGATGGAGTGTGTGTGAGTGAGTGTGTGTGTACATGCTACACACCTCTTTAAGAGGTGTTGGGCTCACCGTCGTGAATACAAATTTGTTAAGAAACGTATGCGCGAACACTGACTGTTCAAAACAATTAGACAGTTAGCTGTTTGTCAAGTTTTTTGGTGCTAAATTGCCAGCATAATAGCTGGGATAAGAGCAGACGTGCCATTCTCAGCACGTTACCAACATCCAAGCACATACAATATGCTAAACAATGCTAAGTGCTATTAATAATGCCAAGATGTATGAGCAGAGAAGAGTTGGGACTTGGCAGAGCGATGTTTGCCTGTTCTTAGTGAAGGTGGTACCAGTCGTCTAGCCGAAGTTGTAGAGCGGAGCGATCAGGCTGGGGTGTGGGGTCTAACTAATGTTATTATTATTATCATTATTTGTTAGGGAGGGGGGGGGGGTTGTCCATCATGAGTTGACGGGAGATCCAACTACGTTCCTCCGGGCCATACCCCTCCCAGTCCGCCAGGTACTGGAAACCCCGACCCCGACGGCGCACCCTCAGTAGCCGCCGCACCGTCCACTGGGGATGGCCGTCGACCAACTGAGGGGGTGGAGGGCCGGGGCAGCGGGCATGAGAGGGCTTGAGGAGACCGGTTAGACCCTGGAGACGTGGAACACCGGGTGGACCCGCAGGGAGGCGGGAAGCCTGTGAAGCACCGTCGCTGAGTTCAGGATGTGGTCAATCCTGAAGGGGCCGACATAGCGCGGTGCCAACTTCCTAGAGGAAACCTGAAGCGGGAGGTCAGCCGTGGAGAGATATACCTATACGGGACAGGCCGCGACGAACTCCCGGACGTCAGCCCCCAGGGACGGCCACCAGAACCGCCGGACCAGGAAGGAGTGTGTGCGGTGGACTCCTGGATGACACACCACCCTGCTCGCATGACCCCACTGGAGCAGAGTCGGGCACAAAAAGCCGGCGGGGAGGCCTGTTACCTGGGTCGGGTTGGGTGCGTTGAACCTGTCGGACCACCCCCTCAATGTCCATAGTGACCGCCCCGATGACACATGATGCAGGGAGGATGGGCTCAGGCTCCTGGGGGCTTCTCTCAGGCTCGTGGAGGCAGGGATAGGGCGTCCACCTTCGTGTTGCGAGACCCGGGTCGGAACCCGAAGGGTGAACCCGAACCTCCCCAGGAACTGAGCCCAACGTGCCTGGCGGGAGTTGAGGCGTCTCGCCACGCGGATGAACGTCAGATTCCTGTGGTCCGACCAGACCAGAGTGGTGTGCTCCAACCAGTGGCGCCATTCCTCAAAGGCTGCCACCACCACCAGCAGCTCCCGGTTGCAGATGTCATAATTCTCCTCGGCCGGGGAGAACCGGCGGGAGAAGAAGGCGCAGGGATGTAGCTTCTTGTTCTCCGCTGACCGCTGGGAGAGTACTGCACCGGTGTCCGAAGCATCCACCTCTACTACGAACTGCCGGGATGGGTCTGGGTGGAGGAGAACCGGGGCGGTGGTAAAACGCTCCTTGAGCGCAGCGAACGCGGTGCTGGCCGCTGGCGTCCAGAGGTAGGGACGCAGCGTGGAGGTGAGTAAGGGGAGCAGCTACTCGGCTGTAGTTCCTGATGAACCGGCGGTAAAAGTTGGCAAAGCCGAGGAAGCTTTGTAGCTGCTTACGGGTCGAGGGCTGGGGCCACTCGACCACTGTACTGATCTTGCGGGGGTCTGGTCGGGTTAGTCCTCCCTCCACAATGAGCCCCAGGAACTCCCCGGATGGGGAGTGGAAGATGCATTTCTCTACCTTGAGAAACAAACGGTTCTCCAGGAGACGCTGGATTGGGATGGTTGGACGACTGGCCGGGAGGGGAGCGTCAGGACGGAGCTCGATGGCGCAGTCATAGGGCCAGTGTGGAGGGAGAGAGCGGGCGCGCTCCTTACTAAAAGCCTCTCCTAAATCGTGGTATTCCGGAGGGACAGTGGATAGGTCGGGGGGTGTAGGGCTGGATCGTTCGACCCGGGGGGGTGTCTGTGCGCCCCGGAGGCAACGGGCATGGCAGGTGGTACTCCAGCTGAGAATGCATCCGGTTCCCCAGCAGACGTGGCGGGTATGGAGTTCCAGCCAGGGGCGACCCAGAATGAACGGAGTGTCGGGTGGCCATCCAACGTGAAGGCGGAGAGAGGCTTTTCCAGAGGGGAAAGCGGGAGACACGCCTCTTGTGCGTACCGGCGATCAACGAAGCTCTCGTCGGTCCCGGAGTACGGTGAGTCTCTGCCTCTGCCAGGCGAGAGTGGCTGAAAACCTGGTGCCATTAGACAGAGCAAGGGGATTAATGAGTCGACTCACCCGGTATCCCTGTACGGACATGTCTCCTCCCTTTGGCGTCCCTGGGTGGTACGCTCCGGAAGGCACAGCCAGACAGGAGGCGACGGTGTGCGCGGATCTGGCGCAGTACATGGACAGAGCGTCCTTCATGGCCTCCCCCAGGCCACGTCGGAACGCACTATACAGCGCAGGCTTGTTCCGCGATTATGCGGAACTCCGTTGCGTAGTCCGCCACTGAGCTTGACCCCTGCCGGAGCGTGGAGAGAGCTGCGGCCGCGTCTTGACCATGGACGTCGTGGTCGAACGTCTTGACTCCCCCGACCCGGTAGTCATGCATATACGCGGCAGCGCCCTCGCGTCCCGCCATGACCCACCGGCGAGCCCTTCCCATGGTGAGGTTGGCCATGTAGGCGATGCGCAGTGGAGTACATGCTAGGTTGTAGCTCAAACACGTACTCACACTGCATTAGGAACTCCCGGCAGAGGGCGAATGTCCCATCGTAGGGAGGTGGGGTTCCCGATCAGGTGACGCCATCGGCGCGGGAGCAGCAGCCGCTGCGAGACCGGACTGGGGGGAAGCGGAGACCTGGGTAGGGAAGGCGTGGACCAGGCGTGGACCAGGGCGTGGACCAGCTGCTCGGCTTGGGACCTCTGGACGTCTGTAAGACCCCTGAGCTCCTGTCGGATGGTTGCGGCGGCCTCGGCTGCTTCCGTGAGCAACCGGGTATGTTCTGCCAGCATCCTTCCCTGGGCTTGGAGCTGTGCACCGGGGGTGGAGGGGGTGCCTTCCATGCTGGCTGGGTCTACTAGTGGCCAGATCTTACTGTTAGGGAGGGGGGGGGGGGTTGAGGTGAGACCCAGGCGCACAGCAAATGGAGGAGGCATATGTTGAGGTTCAAGCCCAAAGGGCAGTTTTATTCAACAAAGGATTAGCCACAAAGGATGCCACATAAATAATGGTATGCGGGGGGGAAGGGCTCTGCGGGTTGGCTCAAACTCAGCAGTGCTCAGAGTGCAGGCCAGGTTCTTGTAGGGCGAGCGGTGATTGCCGATCAGGGGCAGGTGCGGTGATTGGGAATGGGGCGCCGGTGCGGAGAGTCGCGCTGTATGCAGTGTCATCGCCGCTCTGCCGTTGCGCCTGCGCCGACGTGCCGGGAATGTCCGACTCCGAGAGATGAAAGGAGTGGGAGGAGCCTGCCGAGAGGACAGGGCCGGCGGGGGATGGGGAACGTGAGTGCCTGGTAGCCGGGGGGGAACTCCGGAGAGTCAGAACGCCGTATGCCCGGTCCAAGGCGGTGCGCAGAGGAGCGCGAAGGCTGTGTATCGGGAGGGGAAAGGGACGGACGTGGAGGCGAGGGCGGGCGAGCGTCACAATTATTATTATTATTATTTATGGTGAAACTATCTGACAGCTCCCTTAACGAGAACTTTCTGTGGTCTCTCTCCTCAGTCGTCCACTCAGAACCATTCATTATCTTTTCCAATATCGCTTCATATTAAACCCACCATAACAACATCCCCCCTCCACCCCACCCCCCAGATGAAAATCAATGCTTCTCATCCTGTCTGCAACGTCTTCAGCTTTGTGTGTTTGTGTGTGTGTGTGTGTATGTGTGTGTGTGTGTGTGTGTGTGTGTGTGTGTGTGTGTCAGCGACCCACTTTGCCAAGAACAAAAGAGAGGCGTCTCTCTCGCTCTCTCTCTCTCTCCATACCATGTGACCGCACCATATCTCCTATATGGTTAGCACACGAGCAGGTAGCACGACTGATTTATTTACATTTACATTTACATTTAGGCCATTTGGCAGACACTTTTGTCAATAAGAGCAATATACAATAAGTACATTTGTCCAGTACATTTGTTGAGGGTGAAACAACAATATATCGCTGACAGTACAATAAGATTTGTAAGATTTGTCTTTTGTAAGACAGTAAGTTTCAATAATAATGAATAATTGCTCGGTTAATTGAACATGTTTCAAGGCAACATAATTGCTAGGTTAACCCCATGCTGGTAAACAGCAAGATGAAAGTACTTTTAGTTTTTTTTCCTGTGTGCCCATTTCACCCGTCAAAGGATGCCAGTTTTCCTTCTCGTGCAATCTGCCCGCAGCACCTCTGGGTGCCTGGGCGGGAGACTGACGGGTGAGTTGGAGGGTGTGTGTGTGTGTGTGTGTGTGTGTGGGGGGGGGGGGGGGGTGAGGGTGCTACTCGTGATAGTCGTAGCCTTTTAAGTGCTCACTCGACAGTGTTTAGGCCACAGCGGCTTACTGTGCTGTAACACTCTGGGCTGGCTGTGACAGACTTCTAAACACTCCCTGGAGAGATGGTGGGTGGGAGGGAGAGAGAGGGAGTGATGGAGGGAGAGAGGGGGAGTGATGGAGGGAGAGAGGGGGGGAGGGAGAGGGAAAGAGGAAAGAGAGACAGAGGGGGAGCGAGAGGAGAGAATGAGAGAAGGGGAGAGAGAGATAGAGGAGTGTTGCATCATATCACACTACAATATGTTTAGTATTTCTAAAAATGGTGGTTTGGGATTTTGGGACGCTACCAGTGCGAAGCGTAGGAGGAGGAGCTCTTAAGGAGTCAGCGGATGTACCAGGAGGAGGAGGAGGAGGAGGAGGAGGAGACGGAGGTGGCCAATTGCGTCACCGCAGGGTTGTAAACTTTTGCGGGGAGCACGCGCAAGCTTCTGGTTTCGGTCCTGGGAAAGCCTCGGAAAAGGCAGCGAGCACGAGTGAGCACGTCATATATTCAGCATCACGAATACAAGAACACATGTTGTGAAAATGCAACCAAAAAGGTGTCACAAAATTGGAAGGAGACCAGAGAAGCTTTTTTTTGAGTGTTTGGTTACCTCTTTTTTTTCTCTCTATTGTATGACGGTCAGTCACATGTTGTGTGCTTGACAGCGCGCTATGAGGTAATACAGCCTCCAGAGGGACTGAACTGCAGACAGAGCTTAGTGTCGCATTTGTTGGGAATTTGACAGACACAAAATTCCTGATAGCTTACTTGCAAAATATATACAAATATTAAATAAATCATACATGCATAGACTTTTTATGTAAAAAAGATTTATGCAGTAATTTACTTTCCTTTATCAGGCTGGGGAACATGCCGGAACAAACCACCTTTCTCACGCTTTTAGTACTCTCTCTCTCTCTCTCTCTCTCTCTCTCTCTCTCTCTCTCTTTCTTCTCTCTCTCTCTCTCTACCTCTCCTCTCTCTCTATCTCTCTCTCTCTCTCTTCTCTCTCTCTCCTCATCTCTCTCTCTCTCTCTCTCTCTCTCTCTCTCTCTCTCGCTCTACCTCTCTCTACCCTCTCTCTACCTCTCCTCTCATCTCCTCCTTCGACTCTCTCTCTTTTTCTCCTCTACACTCATCTACCCTCTCTCTACCGCCTCTCCTCTACCCTTCCTTCTCGCTTTTCTCTCCCTCTCTACTTCTCCTCCCCCTTACTCTCTCCTTCTCTCCTCACCCTCCTCTTCTCTCCCTCTCTCGCTCTCTCTCTCTCTCACTCTCTCTCTTTCTCTCTGGGACACACACCCCAGGTGGCAGATCGCAAAAGACACCCGATGAAGATGATGACGATGATGACGACATCACTGCATCGTGTTTGCACTCACAACAACGTAGGGGTGAGCTTAGGGTGGGCGGGTGATAGCTGTTCTGCCCGCAGGTGTATCGCTATTACGCCTAGCACTGTGTGTTACGTGTAGCGATATCGCTGACGCAGCATCGGATTTCAAATCAAGTTCAAGTGCCCACCTCCAGGAACTCGGAAGGATTAGGGAAAGCAAACAGAACAAACAACCCAAACACAACACACACACACCCCAGGTGTTGAAGTTGCTGTCGCTTTAAAGATTCTATATGTAAGAATCAGTGCATTCTGAGCTCCGTGGGTTGAGACAACAACAATCAGAAACTAATGTTAGTTCTAATCATAATTAAACCTTGTACACTGTTTTAAAAAGCTATGAAATATATATATTTTAATTATTCACGGCTTACATGTCACTTTGTTCATATTTTCTATGTTGTGATGTTTCAGTGATCACTTGTAGAACTCACTTAATAATAAGACTTTACAGTTGACTTTGCTTTGTCTTCATGTTGTTTCAGTGTCTTGGCAGCTTGGATCATTGTGAAAAACTCTATAAAAAGGTGGTATTTGTGTGCAATATTTTCTAAAAGCCACACTTGTGGCTTGTCGTCGAAAACAAATAAAAATAAATAATACGCACACACACACACGCTAAGGTATTCCACTAACAGAGAAGGGTGCGTGAAATGTTTTTGTTTGCGGTTTAACGTTCAATTCTTCAGGAATTGTATTTCATTGGTGCTGTTGCCAAAGAGGTCATGTTTTAACCCTGCTTTGTTTGTTTTCCTGTCTGCATGGCTTTCCCACCTTGAACAAAATACCTAAAAATATCCCACAATGAATGAAGGCACGCGTATTGTTTTGATAGCGATGAAGACGCAACATACGTTTGTACAGTGTGTCTCAAAGGCAGATTTAGAGTCTGTGTTGTAGTTACGGCAATTTTGTAGCTCCAGCGGTGAACGGCGAGGATTGTTCGGCTGGTTTTATGTGTCTGTTGCTGCCGACGGCAATAAACGTTACGAGCGAGCTAGGCAAAGCGAGCGCCGTTATTAGCGATAATTCCCGGTGCTCGTCTTTATGTGTTTACATGTAGAAAATGATTGAAAGGGTGTTTTGTGAGCCTGTGTTTTACGACGCAACATATCACGCAGCAACAACAAGTCTTTGAGATCTACATTCTACGATCCTATACTGCGTTGGTGAAGATCTGCTTAAAACCGGATATTCAAAGAGACCACAGACAGGCCTTCAGGCTCGATGCATTGTGGTTCATATTATGGAAAGAGCAGGTTTGAAAATATGTATCATATATGGGCAGGGCAGTAGCTCAGGAGGTAGAGAGCGATTGTCAAGAGCAGTTCGATCCCTGGACCCCCCCTTGCCACGTGTCAACGTACATACCGTAGCATACAATTCCATTTACATTTACATTTAGGGCATTTGGCAGATGCTTTTATCCAAAGTGACTTACAAAGAGTACATTTGTTGAAGGAGACAGCAATATATCACTGTGGTACATAAAGATAAGAATAGAGCAGGTTTCAAGCATTCATAGTTGTGAGGCTAATAGAACGAGTTTCATAATTGCTAAGTTGCCTGCATAAGTAGCTGGGATAAGAGCAGACGTGACATTCTGAGCACGTTACCAACATCTAAGAACATACAATATGCCAAGCAATGCTAAGTACTAGGGGGAGGGGGGGGGGGGGGTATGCAGAGTCCAGGTGAACTCTGAACAGGTGGGTCTTGAGTCTCTACGTGCACACACAGACACACACGCACACATATGTGCACACACCCACAAACAGGGCCGCCTCAAGTCGGAATTACTAAATCATTGGGAGTAAATAGCAGCACACATTTATAGAATCCCCGAGTTTCAGTATTGAGCATCCCACCAACACCACCAACACTGTCAGATTTCTCGCAAAGCCAAAGGAAGTCAAACCAAATCAGCCGAAGACCACGGCGGCGGTGGTGGTGGTGGTGGTGGTGGTGGTGTGACGTCAGTGGCTACCAGCCGCTCTTCTGCGGCTACTTGATATTCCCCTCCACGCCTACTCACAGACAGAACCATCGCCTCCATCATGATGGAGTGTGAAAACGGGAGAGAGAGTGATAGTGAGAGAGAGAGACAGAGAGAGAGAGAGAGAGAGAGAGAGAGACACACACACACACACACACACACACACAAACACGTACAGATACGACGACCACCTCCCTGAGATTATAATTAATATTTTGGGGGGGGTTTTCTGAGTCTTCAAGCCAAATAGCAGTTTGCCTCAAATCAGTAATCCCCTTTTGAGTGGATGAGAGGTTGCCGTGGAGACGGCCGACGGCAGTGTGGTTTGACGTCGTTTTTGACAATGCAGCAAAAATGATCAAGAAAGACGGAGGCAAAGCATAACGAAGATATTACAATTGGAAGGTTCGGTCTACAGACGCTTCATTCATTGCTGAACGACAACGAGAAGACTAAAACACTAATGATACTGAAAATAATCGACTTTGCTCGTGTTCATATTTGAACACAAGTAACCTTTTCAGACGTGTTCACACCTCAGGGAAAGTAACTCAGACCCGTGCCTGTTGTCTGCTAATCAATAGCAGCTTAAATAATAATGTTCAAAATCAATTCCTACTGATCAGCCACACACACACACACACACACACACGTGCACACACACTCTGCATTATTTATATCTACTGTATGGCATATTATATACACATGTATCATATCTGTTTCCAACATATGCTTGTTATATACAGTATATACATATATATATATATATACGTACATATTGACATTTTCCATTCAGATACACACCTACACACACACACACACACACACACACACACACACGTCACACACACACAAATAAATACACTCCTACAGTGGTCCCCACAGAACCCAGTCTTTCTATTATTAATGGGTTCAGCGATGTCACGTCAGCTCTGGCCAGGGCTGGACACGCCTGATTAAAAACCCTGCATCTCCACACATTCCTTTAGCCTTTAGCTTTGAACTACGTCAACAAAAACTACATCTCCCAACTCTCCATCCTAAAAAACACCCCGGCAGCAATGGCTTCCTTTGTGAAAACTCCTGATACGAGTACCCGCAATTAATTGTCCTCATGCACTCACTGTCCTCAAATGAACCGAAAAACCCAAACAAAACCACAAAAAAGCAAAAAGACAAACGGTTCAGTCTGTGTGGGGTTTTTTTTACGGAACAACTGTTATGTCTGCGCATTAAGTCAGCTGTAGCTTTCCTGTGGCTCTTTTTCCGAACGCTACCACCTCCCTTGCGAGACGTCGACCGCGACAAGGCCACACGGTGGGCCATTAAATGTTCATGCGGGGGGTTTGGCTGAGAGTCGTGTTATCGCCGGCTAATACTGTCCCACGTGGACTCCAACCGCCACTGTCTTCTGCCATTTTAAGAGCTCGGCTCCATGCCTTCATTCCTCTCTTTGCTATGTCGCTGTTCTGTGGCAGGAAAAATGTAGCTGTAATTAAAGTATGCAATGGTTTGAGATGGAGGCTAATGGTAGACACTCACAAGTACAATTCACAAGTAATATTTACATTTACATTTACGTTTATGTTTAAGGGCATTTCTCATGTGCAATACTACTTCTTACTACTACTTCTCAATAGCATTGCCAACTTGTTTTGCTGACTGAATATCTTACCTATATTTTTATACTTTTCTTAGGCTTATTCTCTGTACATTTGTTATTTTATTTGTATTATTCTACTGTATTGTTTATTTCTCTATTGTTTATTATTCTATTGCTATGCAACATCTGGCACAAGAATTTCCTTCTGGATTAATAAAGTTTTATCTTATCTTATCTTATCTCACTTGGCAGACTCTTTTGTCCAAAGCGACATTCGTTGAAAGAGTGAAGCAACAAATAATCACTGACGGTACAGTAAGATTTCAATAGAACAAGTTTCAAGCCCTCATAATTGCTAGTTTGACCCCTTGCTGGTAAACGGCAAGATACTGTAGATACAATATCTCGCATCCATCCATTAATAAACACCATGGTGTGAGCCATGCAAGCAGACATCCAGCTAATTGGGATGCACGTTAGGGGTTGGGTGCCTTGCTCAAGAGTACCACCACCACCACCACCAACACTTCAGCACTTCAGGGGGAACCAAAGGATCGAAGCCTAATAAGGTCCCATGTAGGTCCCAAGAAACCAACACCATATAGTGTGGGCAGCAGTAGCTCAGGAGGTAAGAGCGGTTGTCTGGCAACTGGAAGGTTGCTGGTTTCATCCTTGCTAAGTGTCAAGGTGTCCCTGAGCAAGACACCACCTAACCCTAACTGCTCCTGACCAGTGGCGGATACAGAAAGTGGCTGATGGGTAGGCCTGGAAAAATCTGGGTGGGCCTGAGTGAAGCTCATCACCGCATGTTTTCTTCAACAGGCTTATACATTTACAATACAATATATGTGTGTGTGTGTGTGTGTGCCTGCGTATGGATGTGTGAACTACTTTAACACGATACGGAAATGTCGCGCTGCGTCAGCCCGTGAAGAAAGCACTACGATGTGTTTCACATCTCTAAAGACACACACTATGAAACACATGACAATGAAACATGAAAGTTTGTATCCAAATCTATATTCAGCCAGACAGCACTTAATTTTAGCAACAAATGTAACAGAATTGTTTCAACAAATGTAACAGAAACAGAAGCGGCGCTCCCACTTCTAAAAGTAGTTTAATTTTGGTCACACAGAAAAATGAATTCTGTTGCTTATTTGAAAAATAATGAATGCGTCGTTTTTTGACAATTGCAGCAAAAATGATCAAGAAGACGGGCCAAAGCATAACGAAGATATTACAATTGGAAGGCTTCGGTTCTACAGACGCTTCAATTCATGACATGAACGACAACGAGAAGACTAAAAACATCTAATGATACTGAAAAATAATCGACTTTGCTCGTGTTCATATTTGAACACAAGTAACCCTTTTCAGACGTGTTCACACCTCAGGGAATGTAACTCAGACCCGTGCCTGTTGTCTGCTAATCAATAGCAGCTTAAATAATAATGTTCAAAATCAATTCCTACTGATCAAGCCACACACACACACAACACACACACACACGTGCACCACACACTCTGCATTATTTATATATTACTGTATGGCATTTATATACACATGTATCATATCTGTTTCCAAACATATGCTTGTTATATAACGTATATACATATATAAATATATACGTACATATTGACATTTTCCATTCAGATACACACCTCACACACACACACACACACACACACACACACACGTCACACACACACAAATAAATCACTCCTACAGTGGTCCCCACAGAACCCAGTCTTTCTATTATTAATGGGTCAGCGATGTTCACGTCAGCTCTGGCCAGGGCTAGGACACGCCTGATTAAAAACCCTGCATCTTCCACCACATTCCTTTAGCCTTTAGCTTTTGAACTACGTCAACAAAAACTACATCTCCCACTCTCCATCCTAAAAAACACCCTGGCAGCAATGGCTTCCTTGTGAAAACTCCTGATACGAGTACCCCGCAATTAAATGTCCTCATGGCACTCACTGTCCGTCAAATGAACCGAAAAACCAAACAAAACCACAAAAAAGCAAAAAGACAAACGGTTCAGTCTGTGTGGGGTTTTTTTTACGGAACAACTGTTATGTCTGCGCATTAAGTCAGCTGTAGCTTTCCTGTGGCTCTTTTTCCGAACGCTACCACCTCCCTTGCGAGACGTCGACCGCGACAAGGCCACACGGTGGCCATTAAATGTTCATGCGGGGGGTTTGGCTGAGAGTCGTGTTATCGCCGGCTAATACTTCCACGTGGACTCCAACCGCCACTGTCTTCTGCCATTTTAAGAGCTCGGCTCCATGCCTTCATTCCTCTCTTTGCTATTGTCGCTGTTTCTGTGGCAGGGAAAATGTAGCTGTTAATTAAAGTATGCAATGGTTTGAGATGGAGGCTAATGGTAGACACTCACAAGTACAATTCACAAGTAATATTTACATTTACATTTACGTTTATGTTAAGGGCATTTCTCATGTGCAATACTACTTCTTACTACTACTTTCTCAATAGCATTTGCCAACTGTTTTGCTGAACTGAATATCTTACCTATATTTTTATACTTTTCTTAGGCTTATTCTCTGTACATTTGTTATTTTATTTGTATATTCTACTGTATTGTTTATTTCTCGTATTGTTTATTATTCTATTGCTATGCAACATCTGGCACAAGAATTTCCTTCTGGATTAATAAAGTTTTATCTTATCTTATCTTATCTCACTTGGCAGACTCTTTTGTCCAAAGCGACATTCGTTGAAAGAGTGAAGCAAACAAAATATCACTGACGGTTACAGTAAGATTTCAATAGAACAAAGTTTTCAAGCCCTCATATTGCTAGTTGACCCCTTGCTGGTAAACGGCAAGGATACTGTAGATACAATATCTGCATCCATCCATTAATAAACACCATGGTGTGAGCCATGCAAGCAGACATCCAGCTAATTGGGATGCACGTTAGGGGTTGGGTGCCTTGCTCAAGAGTACCACCACCACCACCACCAACACTTCAGCACTTCAGGGGGAACCAAAGGATCGAAGCCTAATAAGGTCCATGTAGGTCCCAAGAAACCAACACCATATAGTGTGGCAGCAGTAGCTCAGGAGGTAGAGCGGTTGTCTGGCAACTGGAAGGTTGCTGGTTTCATCCTTGCTAAGTGTCAAGGTGTCCCTGAGCAAGACACCACCTAACCCTAACTGCTCCTGACCAGTGGCGATACAGAAAGTGGCTGATGGGTAGGCCTGGAAAAATCTGGGTGGGCCGAGTGAAGCTCATCACCGCATGTTTTCTTCAACAGGCTTATACATTTACAATACAATATATGTGTGTGTGTGTGTGTGCCTGCGTATGGATGTGTGAACTACTTTAACACGATAACGGAAAATGTCGCGCTGCGTCAGCCCGTGAAGAAAGCACTACGATGTGTTTCACATCTCTAAAGACACACACTATGAAACACATGACAATGAAACATGAAAGTTTGTATCCAAATCTATATTCAGCCAGACAGCACTTAATTTTAGCAACAAATGTAACAGAATTGTTTCAACAAATGTAACAGAAACAGAAGCGGCGCTCCCACTTCTAAAAGTAGTTTAATTTTGGTCACGCAGAAAAATGAATTCTGTTGCTTATTTGAAAAATTAAAATGAAATAATCTCTGCAGTTACAGGCAGTTGCAGCATAGATAATTAGGAAACGTCAAGGAAAGAGTTGATCGTGGCATTTACACTGACTGCTGTAATAATTATAATTGTATAAAATCACAACACCAATTGGCATCGGCGATGGCGCTTCTAGTGTTACGGCTACGGCGGCAGAGGGGAGCGAGTCAAGTTCTCGCAGGCGCGAGAAGTTCTCACAGCCGTCTCCGCAGCCATCGATGCTTAAAGTCCCTAACGAACATAGCAACGGGCCGACGGAGACAAACAATCACATCCAGCGTTGTCTCCAGTTGGTTTCAATGGCATCTCCACACTTTTTAGAGATTATTAATACATAATTCTAACGATTCCCCAAGACAAAACAATTCACATTTAAGGTAATTATGAATCTGAATGGGTGGGCAAGCTGTCAATCTGACAGCTTGATCCGCAACTGCTCCTGACGTGTTGGTTGCTACCTTGCATGGTTGACACCGCCGTCGGTGTATGAATGGGTGAATGTGAGGCAATACTGTAAAGTGCTTTGGATAAAAGCGCTGTATAAATCCATTTAGTGTGATAGCTGTGAACCAAAAAATAGTCTTTGGTAATATGGCCTGCGGATCGAAGACGGGAATGCGTTTTTGCTTGACACGAACACGGGCATGGGAAGCCTAGCGAGGTTGGACCCAAATCGAAACAGCAGCTAGCTAACTAGCGAGCGGCGGCAACAGCAGCAGCAGCAGCAGAGGCTTTATCCCCGCGCAGATCTCATCAAAGAGAGTTGACCCACATGCAGGCTCGGCCGCGCATTTATCGTGGAAAAGCACGAGTGTGTGTGTGCAGCAGCGGCAGAACCCGGCACCAGAGACGGTGGCGTCACCGAGGGGAGGAGGCGGGTGGGGGTGCGGGATCCGGGGGGGGGGGGGGGGGGCAGCAAGCAATGGGGAAGAGATAGCTAGCCTGAAAGGTCCTGTATGTAAGAAGAATTAATCCTTTCAGGGACTACATGTAGGATTTTACAGCACATATTGCTTTAAATTTCAAGTTTGTGATCAGGTTGTGGTTGAAGTTAAAACATGAGAGCTTCCCCGACTCTCTCTGTTGTAGAACAGCTTTTGGGCTGATTTCTCTTATATTTGAGTCGGGTCGGATTTCGCGGGAAAAAGGAAGGTGAGGCAGGAGGGGGGCGGGAGCAAGTGTACTTGCGGATGTGTCTGTGCCAACTGATTAGCTTCCCTGAGACAGATGATTGGGCGCTAATTAGTATAATCCAGATGGTTGAATGTAAATTGCGAAAGAGACTCTTCCTCTTTCCTCCTCTGCAGCGGTTATATAAATAATAACACAGCGACGGAATTTGAATGTACAATTATTACTCAAATTATTATTTTCTTGGCCTTAACTATGGGGCCCTTAGGGGTTGGGTTGTCCCACATGACCGTATATATTATTACTATTATATTTCGAAACGATCATGAAAACACCAGCCAGGACCCCGTTTACAGCTTAGGACTTTGTTCACATGGATGTTACACAGATATTGATACCACACACACGCACACGCACACACACACACACACACACGCACACACACACACACGCACACGCACACGCACACGCACACACACGCACACACGCACACGCCCACACACAGAAACAGTCAAGCTCCAAGGGTCTCCAGGGAGTAATGGGACTTTTCTGTACACCGCCGGAGGGGCCCCTGAGGAGGGTGACGGGGGTGGTGTACCGGGGCCAAGTCCCGAGCGGATAGTGTAAACCACGGGGAGAGAGAGAGAGAGAGAGAGAGAGAGAGCGAGAGAGAGAGAGAGAGAGAGAGAGAGAGAGAGGTTTTCCACATATCGATGTAATTGATTGGGTGGGGGGTTGTAATTCAGGTGCCCGAGGTGAATGGATGAGGTGGACGAACCGTGTGGATTCATCACACCATTGTTGTTGTTTTTTTTTGGTTTTTTGTCATTGGCTCAGATTGGATTGCATCTCCGACTCGTCTGTCTGCCTGTCTCTCTGTCTCTGAGTGAGTGTGTCTGTATGTTTGGTTTGTTTACTCTCCTTCCTGATGCCGTCCATGACGAGCTTCAGGAAGTTCCATTCCGGTGAAAAATATGTGGGATCAGTCGGAGGTATGAAATTTGCATCGCATTATAATAATGATGACAGCACTCCTCACGATGCCGCGGGCTCACTCTCCCTCTCTCCCCTCCACTAATTTACTACCTCTCTCGCTCTCGTTCACGCTCTCGCTCTCTCTCTCTTTGCCTCGGTCTGCCAAGAAACCCTTATGCTCAGTGACTCCAATTTGCTTGCTTTTTTATTCTCACATTTTCCTCTCTCTCTCTCTCTCTCTCTCTCTCTCCATTTTACACAAGACCCCAAGTGTTGTGTAAACATGTGTGTGTCTGAGTGACGTGTGTGTCTTAGTGATTGAATTGCCTTCACGATTGATCAGTTTATAATAATCTGATGACGCAAGAGGTTATGAAGAAGTTACGAATTATTTTGGCTGTATGTGGGTTATTTCCTGGTAGAATGTTTCATGTTTCTGTTTTAATGACGCTGAATTCTTCTCAGAAAACATCACAACTGAATTCTCATCATGGTAATCAGGGGCGGACTGGCCATCTGGACCTTCTGGAAAAGTCCAGAAAAGTCCCTGGTTCATCAATATCATAGTCTGATAGAGTGACGCTAACAGTCGTCAGTAGAGGGTGCTAGCACAATCATTTAGGCTATTTGCTATTCGTTAAAAAACTCTAAACAAACGACGAAGAGTGCTTCGTTAGTCGTGGTCATGGCGAAACGAAAGGAGAAAGGATGGATGGGAAAAGAAAAAAGAAAAAAGCAAAGTCACTGGAGACTGATGCTGCAAAATGATTTGTTTGGCTGTTTACGTGATACAACCTTTTGACAGACGCCTCTATCTCATCCTACTCACTGTGCCTGTGACACAGGTAGCTTTTGAGAGAAGTTTCTCTGTCCTCAAATACATCAAGAGTTGCGTTCACAACAGCACCTGGACGTATTCATGCTCATAGCCACAGAGAAAGACATCCTCATGCCCCTTGACAGTGATTTTGCAGAGAAAAGTCACCTATTGAAGAGGCTGCTACTCTCCCTATATTAAATTATATTAATGTGAGTATTTGAATGTCTTCACTCACAATATAGTTCTGTTTGATACAATATGATATGTGTTTTCCAGTCCCTGTGGTCCTTTACAGTGTGTTCTTCATCTTTCAGAGAGTATTGAAGTACAGAACTGTTGCTATAGTTCTGATTTATCTTAACTGATGCAATGTGTTGTGTGTTTTGAGGTTCCTGAATTCTGCCCTACAGACTGCAAGACCTCTGCAGTGTATCCTTCATATCTCCATTTTGTAGTTGGTCTAGAATTATTGTTACAGATTTATTGTAATCTGTTCTTTTGATGTCAAGGTGATCTCATTGCACTCACTGCAAAGCACTGGAAATATTGTGGCAGTCCGGGGCCAAGCGAAACAGTGTAGTGGGTGGACCAATTGGAATAAAGTAGACAGAACCAGGGTTACCGCATAACCAACTTAGCTATTTATTCCCAAACGGGAGGGGAAGAAAATGCAACTAAATCGTACTACAGGCACTGCAATCCCACACCACCTCTGGGTCGCAAAACAGTACAGTTTCGGACGCAGCCACACTTTACCATCGTGATTAACCCTGTCACTCAACCTTCCCGGCCAAGTATTAAATATTAAAGTATAGTATAAGTATAGTATAAGTAGAAAAGAATAGAATAACCACCATGTGGTTATTCTATGTGGACTATTTACTTATTGAATTACCAGAAAACATGCTATATCATGATATCCTGACGTCATTGAGATGACCTATATTCTATATTTAAGCGATAATATCGCCCAACCAGCCCTACTTGGATTGTAACCAATGTGTTTGATAGCAAATTGTTCATTTAGCTCACCCCCACCCCCGCACTTCCAAAATGCACCCCATACAAAGATCAGCCGTCACTAAGGGCTAGTTATGACATTTCCTCTGGTAAGTGCAGGACAGACATTACAGTCTTTTAGCTTCTAATAGAGGACTCCTCCGTCACTCTTATCCTAAAGCCTACACCTCGGGTTCAAAGCTGTTTTTGCCCTCGCGCAGAACGATCTGGAATCAGCGATATGACCTACTGCCCTTGTTTTCTTTCTCTTTTACTGTACTTGTCGACTGTGAAGAGAATTTGACTGAGAATGGTTCCCGATTTTAAACGGTAAATGGATTGCATTTATATAGTGCTTTTATCCAAAGCGCTATATTCATACACCGACAGCGGTGTCAACCATACAAGGCAAAAACCAGCTTGTTTGATCAGTTAGGGTTAGGTCTTGCTCAAGGACACCTCGACACTTAGTTAGGGGAGCCGGGGATCAACCGCTCTACCTCCTGAGCTACTGCCACCCAATTCTATCTATATATATTTTATTCACTGCAATTTAGCTATTCAGCAGATGCTTTTATCCGAAGAAACTGAAAGTGATTTCAGATACGTGTTATTAAGGAGCAGGGTTAAGTCAAACACCCCAGCCACTATACAATGGATGCCCATCTTTCTTTTTACACATCGGTGTTGCAATCTACATCCAACACCCATAGTGCAACAGCGTAGACGTGAGCGCTATAGATAGGAGCCTCCTCCCTCCCAACCCCTGTATTGTTCAGGAGAACACAACATAATGAGCAACTCTCACTGGACTGACACACACACACACACACACACACACACCACTTTGAATGCTCCTGGTGTCACACTGGGCCACAGTGACAGGCAACATTAATGGAGAAAAACGATCTCGGAAAAGTGTTTTAGCCATCGATGCATGTAAATAATTTCTCGAAAGTCTTGCAGTAATGAGTTGTTCTTTGTTTCGCTCCATTAGCGTTTGACAACAATGTCATCCCTTGAACGTGTCGGGAGAAAATATTGCCTTGTCCATCATCCGCCATGTGCCGTGGAAGCGTGTTAAATTGCGGCTGGGCCCTTGGTATAAGCGTGGATAATTAAAAAATATATATATAGTATTTCATAGCTTCTTTAAATGTGTACAAGGTTTAATTATGATTAGAACTAACATTAGTTTTTGATTGTTATTGTCTCAACCCACGGAGCTCTGATTCTTACATATAGTACCTTTAATACACATCGCTTGGCACAACTCCCCTCGACCTTGGCTCCCTTGCATCGTGGATGACATCAACAGATCGCTCAGTTCCAGTACCCCGCTGCTGACAATGTTGACTCCTCAGACTTCCTTGCATTGTCGCAAAATACATTCAATTAGCCCACCGCAAAAAGCTGGCACGACGGTCTTCCCGTCCGGTCCACCAGAAGGGATATCATTTGAGCTTGTGGTTGGTAGTTTAGGTGGGGGTGCTGCTTAAATAAAATGAGTGAGTAGAATCCGGCTTGAGCAGGTTTTAAGCTGGTTCCGGGGGGCAGTAAAACAGCCCCTGGTGGATTCTACTTTCAATGCTGGGTACAGAGAAGAGAAATGTTTTAAAGATTTTAACCCAGTTTTACCTGCCGACTTACAAAGACCTCTGTACTACACTCGTCCTTCAGAACTGGAGTCACTGGTGTCCGTGTGTGTATGTGTGTGCGTGTGTGTGACCATCCATCAGGTTATCCCGCTACGCATATTTAATCACTTCACTTAAGTTCCGAGACGCATTACAGACGCCACTCAGATGACCCCTGTACTCTAGGCGTTACTGTATGTAACGCCTGTCTAATAGCAGACATTCACAGAAATTACTGTCCAGTGTCTGTCACACTGACTCCTTCAATTAGCCTCTAAGTAAAACAAATGTTAAAAAACGCAAAATGTAAAACAAGTATTCAGTTTAGGGCTGAACTACTTGATTTTAAAAAGATCATATCGAGATGTTTTTGACAGATATTGCGATTGCGATAGATGATTCACGATGAGGAAAATAATGTGCAGGCCAGGGGATCTCTGCAGGGCTACTGTACCTTCATTTATAATGCTGTTATGAATTTACATTTACACATTTGACCCTTATCCAAAAATTGCATGTTCTGCCATTTTGATTGTATATTAATTTAATAATACAGTCAGCTATAGATTGTTGTTTCACTCTCAGACAGACGTACATATTGTAAGTTGCTTTGGACAAAAGTGTCCGCCAAATGCCCTAAATGTAAATGTAATTGTTTGGCCCCCAATACAGTTACATTATAATTCATGTTTTTTCAATGATTGACAAAAATTTAAAAATCTGAGCGATCTTGGTTAGCTTTATTTCATTTGTAAGTTGTTCTGTACTGCCTACTGGACTATTTGCTTGTTTCCTGAAACACTCCTGTGTCAAATGTGTCAGTGGCCATCTTGGAAACTCAATCTGTCGATCTCCCCTCTCGCGGTCGCTGCTGCTGCTGCTGAGGCTTATTTCCTGAGCGCCACAGCAGCGAGATCTGACCACCGTCTCAACAACCGCAGCTACGAACAGCCGTACAGACGCATTCTCACCATTTTGGTCTGTGTGTGTGTGTGTGTTTTGGCGTGCGTGTATATGTATGTATGTGAGTGTGTAGGTGTTTGCATCGATGCATATTTGTGTGTCTGTGAGCGTGTGTTTGTGTGTCTGTGTGTGTGTGTGTTGAATTTCATGTTAAATTCCATAATCATTACAGACTACTCCCGATGTGTTTTGGATATGTGTGTGTGCGTGTGCGTGTGTGTGTGTGTGTGTGTGTGTGTGTGTGGTGTGTGTGTGGTGTGTGTGTGTGTGTGTGTGTGAACTTAGTTTGAGCCCAGGACATCCTCCTCATGGGTGAATATCGCGGGTGTAATTTGTATGCCCATGAATCCCACTCTCACACATACACACACATACACACACGCAGACTTCCATACACACGCTAACTCACACACACAAACACTCACAGACACTCATACACATGCACAGACTAAACACACTAACACATTCTTTTAGATTTTATTCATTAGTTATTTATTTACCAGGGACAGAGCACATTAATCAACATTGCAGTTTCTACATCAATGTAATGTAATAAATGTGCCAGACTTAGCTAATGAGCTCGTTTTTTATTCGTCTGTAGTCCCTGGGCAGGTTATTACAAATTACCGGCCTAAAAATACAAAGCTTCAGCGATAACAACAGTACAACACAACACAACACAATACAATACAATACAATCAATACAACACAACACAACACAATACAATACAATCAATACAACACAATACAACACAATACAATACAATACAATCAATACAACACAACACAACACAACACAACACAACACAACACAACACAATACAACTTAATACAACTTAATACAACACAGCACAACACAACACAACACAATACAATACAATACAATACAATACAACACACACACACACACACACACACACACACACACTATACACCCAGCCCACCAGTCTCATTTTCATTAGAGGCAGGAAATGGGTTTGTAATGGAGAGACGACAGCCAACGAGCATCCTCAACCGCTCTTCAAGTATTCTTCAATTCCCTGCCTCGTGGCCGATTTAGGAAATCAATAAATCATTTCCCAGAGTGTATTTTGACTCCACCTCGTCTCGCAAGTGTTCTTTATGTCAGGTGTTTTTTTCAAGCTTTTACGATGCTGTAAATTTGGGACCAAAACATTTGAAGGAGAGTCAGTATCGCCGTGTGTAAAGACTCAAGTGGAACGCTTTGCTCCATCTTAACTCCCACAGTGTTACCATAGTGACACCAAGTTATGCCGCCAAAAACTGGTACCTAGTATCCGTTACCAGGTACTTTGTTGGTACCCGCTCGGTCGAGGTTCCAAGCGAAACTGGGGTTGTCAAAATGAATGCATATTGATCGCGGAGGTGCTTCGCCTATACAAATAGCCTGTTTAAGTTTCTCAACAGTCCTGTTATTGGTAACATACAATAATTATCGCTACATATGTTATGTGTATTGATCTTTAATCTTGATAGTCTGCACGACAAGTGAATGTTTACTTGCACTGCGGTAGGTTGCTGTTCATAACGTGACGCTTACTTTATTTAAGTTATAAACAAACAACCTCATACACTAACGTCTCTCCAAAACATGGAT
>PIJE02000179.1:264470-296970 GCA_002895965.2 Coryphaenoides rupestris | reverse complement strand
GAGAAGAGCGATAGAGAGAGAGAGAGAGAGACTGAGAAGGAGAGGGTGAGGGATACAGAGAGAAATGTCGAGATAAAGAGCCACTGAGATAGAGAGCGAGACACAACAGAGAGACAAGAGTGAGACCCACAATCTGAGGGAGAGAGACACACATACACACACACATGCAGGGCGGGCGCAGCAGGGATTTTCACTTCGGTCGACCGAAGCGTGACTTAAGCCTGTGTTTTTATTAAAAAACTGTCATGGCGGATAAGGGAGACGGCGACCGGCCTCTCCGGGAGCGTCTCGCCCGCTCCGGATGAAATACGGTGGCAGTCGGTTAATTAGCTCCGCTGTGGCGCCCCCCCGCCCCACCCAACACTGTAATTTTTTTAAAAGGTGACACTGTTGCAACGAGGAGAAAGTGTGTGGAGCGTGTGTGTGTGTTCAGTGTTGTCGTTAATCCACGCACCGACAACGCCGACATGTAAATATTTCCAGCACACAGGCGTTTTTTTGTATATATATTTTTTTATATATACTGGATCTTTTTTTATAATTATTATTTTTATTATTTGTTTTATTTTTTTTATCTTTTTTGTATGTATGATGATAACGTGCGAAAACGCGACGAAGGTGACTTCACACGCCGCACATCCACGGGACACACAATATGGCGATGTGTTCGGTGACGTGCGCACGTTTGCACATGAGGAAACCCAAGCTGTGCTGGATGTAGAGCGCTGGGAGCAGGTGTGTGTGTGTGTGCGTGTGTGTGTGTGTGTGTGTGTGTGTGTGTGTGTGTGTGTGTGCACATGCGCAGCGTGTGTGCTGTCAAACGAAAGCTCTTAAAGTCACAGCTAAGGAAACGGAGGGAAAAACGAAGAGAAAAAAATTGTGAAACATTAAATCCATGTTCTGACACGAGTGTCAGAGTATTAAACGGCCCGTGTTTTGTCGTCAAGGAAAGTGCCTGAAGGGATTCTGTTGGATTTAAAAGACACACAAAAAACAAAAAAGTCTTCGGTTGTCTGCGAAAACCCCCCCCACTTATATTAGATCCTCTACATAAGTCACCTAACGACCCACAAAAGTGGTGTAGTGGTCCCTGGAGAAGTGGGTATACGCCGTATACCCGCGTATACGGGGGAATTTAGAAGTGGGTATACGCTGTATACCCGCGTATACGGGGGGAATTTAGAAGTGGGTATACGCAATGCTGACTGAAAAATAAGTGGGTATACGCCGTATACCCGCGTATACCCTGGACTACATCACTGACCTAACGACTCACAAAAGTACCACGATGGTGCAGAACACTGCCAGACTTTTGGTAAAATATGTGCCGTACGTTATCCTGCTGTTAAGGCAAGGCTTTGTGGTGAGTGCAACTATAGATTACTGGACTGTCGATAGCCAAATGGACAGTCACAAAATTATCTCATGTGCAATACTACTTCTCACAACTACTTCCCAATACCAGTGCCAACTTGTTTTGCTGACTGAATATCCTACCTATAATTTTATATATTCTCAGGCTTATTCACTGTAAATTTCAGAGGTGGGACCAAGTCATTTTTTTGCAAGTCACAAGTAAGTCTCAAGTCTTGGCACTCAAGTCCCAAGTCAAGTCCCAAGTCAAGACAGGCAAGTCCCGAGTCAAGTCCCAAGTCAAGACTGACAAGTCCCAAGTCAAGTCCCAAGTCCCAAACTTTGAATTTCGAGTCCTAAACAAGTCATAATGCACTCTTCACCAAATGTAATGCCATTTTAACAAGAGTAATAATATATTACATTTACAGAAATCATGAATACTTTTTAAAATGTGTATTTATTACTTTCCAAATAAACGTTATAATTCCATGGAAATACATGGGTTGCCATGAGAAAGACATCAATATGACAACAAAAACAAAACGGCTGGCCTGCTCTAGACAAGTTATTCCTGTCATATAGACTAATTGCAATCATTTAGTCAAAAGCATGTTAAAACAAGTGCGACTGAAGTAGTCCAAACAAAGAAGCAGCATTTTATCTTATTTTACAATTAAATGTATTTTCATTCAAAAGGTATCAATGAAACCCCTCCCCCCTCATACCACACTAACCAATTCCTCTATTTTCTCTGTCCCCTCTCTACTGATATACTCTAGACACCTAAAAAAATCCTGAACACTGGCCATGCAAAACCATGCAGATCCCAGAGATGGGAGACAAAACGTGATTCATGGAGACTACGTGTGTGTGTGCGTGTGCGTGTGTGTGTGTGTGTGAGAGAGAGAACGTGAAATGCATAAACAGTTTCATTTCCCCACAGGGTTGTGCTTTTTCTGTTATCTCAGGGCCCTATGATGCATTGCATTTGCAAAAGACCAAATTGGCCAAAAGTCTGTCAGTCATGTTTCAGTGTCGAGTGGTTCTCGAGAAAATCATCCCGGTCCGAACGGGCACATCCCAACGGGCACTGCACTAGCATTATTAATTTCATAATCAACTTGTTGGCCAAACAATCTAATTTGTCAACAATCTAACGTTAATATTAGCCTCGACTTACCGTTCTATGTGCAGCTTCAAATGTCGAACAAAGTTGGAAGTTGTTGCGTCTCCGTCTGTGATTTTCGACCCGCACGTTTTGCAGACTGCAATTCGTTTTTTGTTGACCACCGCGTAGTTTTTATATGCAAACGAAATAATCTTTGGTATCATTTTTTCCAACATTGCTCCGTCGTTCTGAATCATAACGTTAGTGCTTCATGGTTCTCTCGCGCAACTTGATCGGATGCTGTCTGTCTGATTGGTTCAAGGTGGATCTGGGAAATGAAGTGTCGATTCGCTGGAAATGTAGTTCATTCAGGAAATGAAGGGAAATGAATTGATTCGCGGCACACTTTTTAAATAACATAATTTTTTTTATCTTTGGGCTTGGGGGAAGGTATCAAGTCTTTTCAAGTCAAAAGGCTCAAGTCCAAGTGAAGTCACGAGTCATTGGTGTTAAAGTCAAAGTCGAGTTGCAAGTCTTTTTTGATTTTGTCAAGTCGAGTCTAAAGTCATCAAATTTGTGACTCGAGTCTGACTCGATTCCAAGTCATGTGACTCGAGTCCACACCTCTGGTAAATTTGTAAATTTGTTATTTTCTTTTTTATTATTCTACTGTTTATTTCTCGATTGTTTATTGTTCGATTGCTATCAACCTCTGGCACAAGAATTTTAATAACGTTTTATCTTATCTTATGAGGGGGAGGGATTAAAGTGGTGCGTATCCGGAGATTTCCGTCCTCCCTATTGGCCTGTTTGAAATCAACTCCCGTTAGCTCATTGGCGAAGCAGAGAGAGAAAATATGACGACACGCAATACAATATGTTCTGATGAAGAGCCCCAAGGCGAGTCACATGGTCATCATTAATTAATCAATGATGCATTACATCGATATTGACACGCAGCGCAGACAGGCTGGCGCACAGACCTGCCCAATAGCACGGATCGCGTCCGCAGAGACACCTTCCTGGAAATATCTTTAATTCAATTTCTGGTGTGTATGTGTGCAAATGGGGATGGAGATTAGGGTGTGGAAGGGGTTATTCTAAATAGCAATAAAGCACTATTGATCCATTTACAAATCCCAAACTTGGGCGACAGCGTGAAATACCATGTATGCTAGCATCAGCCAAATCTAATGGTGGCGGCTATCGATATATGTGGGTCTTGCGAACAGCCGCGGCTAGCTAGCTACAGTAGCTCCGCTGAACTTGTGGAGCCCATAGAGCCATGGATAGAGACGTGATTCTGGACGTGGATCATCGCTTTTGTCAGCGGCCATGTTCTCTTGTGGTGTCCTGCCTGTATACGCCGTATACGTGTATACGCCGTATACGTGTGTTCTTCTGTGTTCTTTCTGAGACAGACAAATTACAAGCCTGATACTTTGAGCCCCAATCCACCCAAACCCGCACCCCCCCCCCCCCCAAAAAAACCACATCCAACTGGCTGTGTACCTTCCGAAATCAAAGCCCTCAACCTGGGGCTGAACCTTGGGATATGAGACCCTGGAAAGACCCTGGATGGAAGCTGTGGTCACGTCAACACACACACATCCCGTCCCGTTGGTTCTCCTCGGGTTCTGAGACAGAACCGAGGTTCTAAGACCAGAACCACGCTTCACATGGCTAGTGATGTCTGGGGGTCCGATAAGCTGCCGGGAACACCCTTATTAAATTATTAAATGCAATCCCACCACTGATAGCTGGTGACGACACCATAACACCCTACCTGAGATTGTCGTTTCTAATCGGATGTGTTTATGGATGCAGGATGGGAAGCGTTGATTGGCCTGAGGTAGTAGGTCTACCCAGGACAAAAAAACTTCAGTCTCCGGGCAAGAACACCACACTGACAGACTGAGATACGACACCATTAAATAGAGTCCCGGTCCAAACACTGTGATACAATAGATATATCAAGCAGACAAGGTGCTTTTTGTGTAGGCGGTTAGATACATCAAAGACCAGCAGTTTAATCGGCTGTTCTTATTTCTGAGACGTTTGTCACAGCGGAATAGTATCACTGTGGTGTACGCCATCTCTCTCTTTCTCTCTCTCTGTTTCTCTATCTCTCTCTGCCTCTCTGGATGACATACATAGTTTTCTCAACGGCAATCAGCCAGCGCCAGGTTCCCCTCGTCGTGTTCAGAACATTTCATCTTCCTGATGCCACCCACATTGGCAGAGCAGCAGACAATCAAAACCATCTATAATTATGCGGTGAATAGCTTCCCCGACTGATTACTTAATTGCTTCGGAGAACATGCCGTTTTCCACTGACAGCTGCTACGTCAGAAGACGAAAGTTAATCAGAACGAAGGGTTGAATTGGTTCCCCATTGTTGCGGGGGAAAAAAACTCACAATGGGTGTTCAGTCACAGTGGAAGGTTTGAGGGTGTGCAATTGTATTGTCTCGCGTTTTTATTGAAAACGTAACAGAAAATGCATCAAATCTTGTTACTTGTAAATCACTTTAACGGGGCGCGGAATACAACATTCACAGCCCTAATTGTGGTATTGTCTTGGCTCAAATGTTAGAGCAAGGCATTAACACGGGACTCTGTCCTGTTGAAGAGCACCGTTTCTGGGATAAGACATTAAACAAAGGTCCTGACTCCTTGTTGTCACTAAAGACTAAAAGCGCTTGATTCCCACTGGGGCAACCTACGCTAATAATGTACGCACTCACTAAAAGCATCCACTAAATGACATTAGTATGTGTGATGATTGTCACAAGGATTCTCCATTTAGGTTCTCATCCTTGACCCAAGGGGATTGTTCTCTTTAGTTATGTATTCTAACCTCTCTCTCTCTCTCTCTCTCTCTCCCTCCCTCCCTCCCCCTCCCCCTCCCTCTCTCTCCTCTCTCTCCTCTCTCTCCCTCTCTCTCTCTCTCTCTCTCTCTCTCTCTCCTCTCTCTCTCTCTCTCTCTCTCTCTCTCTCTCCTCTCTTCTCTCTCTCTCTCTCTCTCTCTCTCTCTCTCTCTCTCTCTCTCTCTCTCTCTCTCTCTCTCTCTCTCTCTCTCTCTCTCTCTCTCTCTCTCTCTCTCTCTCTCTCTCTCTCTCTCTCTCTCTCTCTCTGTATATCAGGCTCTATCGCCAGGTGCTCCTACATCAAGTATCACTACTCCTCAGCGACGATACCCAAGAATCTCTCGTACAACATCACCAAGACCATAAGGCAGGACGAGTGGCACTCTCTACGTAAGTCTTTCCTCCCTCCCTGTGGCTGCAATCCATGGAGTTCTCTCAACAATCACCTTGAAGACCCCTCCTGTTCAACAGAATCCCCATACAAGCCCCACACACTCATTCAAAATAGACATCTATGAAATGTGGCTGGTCTCTGGAGACGGAGATCTCTGTTGGTGTGTCTGATTTACACACGGTATTCACATCCGATCATAACACAGCACTCATCGACAGAGAATGTGTAAAGACTGATACAAGATGTTAAACAGCCGATGTGAATGATGCGTTTCAGAATGTAGAACAAATGTGACACTGTTCAGTTCAGCAGAACAGCGAATAATAGAGGCACTGTTGAGGAGGATAAGAGAAGAGGATATCCCAGTAATTTTCACCAATTGAAAGTGTTGTGATATGTGGTCTGGTATAACGTGCAGCCTTTTCCTTCTAGAAACCAAGCAATGCTATAGTATCAGTCATTCAGCACCCCCGTCCTCCCACAATTGTCCCGACACAACTATTAAGGACGACCTTGACTGAATGTCTTTCTAGGAAGATTTGAATCTTTGAAGATTCGAGGTCACCCCTGAATGGATGGCAGTGAATTGTTTTTCTGAATTTATTGTCCTTTGAAGGGGCTTGATGTATGTTGACTAGATCAGACTACCAGCCTACCTGGGGGACTGTAGACACTGCTAAACCGATCTAGTCCGTGTACATCTTGGTAGACACTCCCACCTGTGATGTCACTTTGTCACAATGACAGTTTTAGTCGCATGATAATTTTGAAATGGCTTGCAATCGCTAATCACAACTTGTGGTATAAAAGGGTCTCTTTATATATGTCTATTTGTAGGGGTGTAGATGTTAAAACAAAGCCTATAGCCTTCTAGGGGGAATAATAATTGCACATTAATACCAATAATCAAGGTGGTGGTGGTAGGTTCACCTCCAAAGGCATGCAGGTGTGGCTAATTGGAGACCCTTAACTGCCAATAGGTGTGTGTGTGAGTGTGTGTGTGTGTGTGTGTGTGTGTGTTGGCGTGCGTGTAAATTATATTGATTGTACCACATAGCCACCACTCTCAGCACTTCCTGTGTGTCTTTAATGGCCGTCTATTAGTGTGACACTGAAACACGAGGTACTAAAAAAAGGCAGTCACACACGCACTTTTCCTTTCAAAACGCCATCTTTAACACTTTGCCTGTGAGGGTGCCACACAGCTACACGCTAATTGTTTATACATTTTGGCAAATATTTGGCATGGCTCTCTTCATTCGTTTGTCTACTCCACACTGCCCATTGATTGAGTACCCAAGGGAGGGGGATTTAAATATGTAATTTAAGACACAGATCTCTTGTGTCTGTATCTGAATTGTCTGTTTGCTTGTAGCTCACTTTTGATATATACAGTGTATATGCAAAGACGTGACTGACCAGGAGTGACATTGTGTGGGTTTAAGTGAGTAAGGGGTTTTGACAAGGACACTTTTGACAAAACATGCTGAACGACTCTTGTGGGAATTGAACCTGTGACCTCTCTGTAATAGAATGGGGCTATAGGCGTTGTAGAAGAGAGCAGAAGTGTTTGGATCTGGCAGCTGGTGGTTTGAAAACAGTTTTCGAGAAGTTAACCCACAGTTAAAATGGAAAGAACTTTGTGTTTGCAGGATAGAATAGTATTGTGACTAGGGTGTTCGACCGCAAGCCGCAAGGTACTGGGTTCAATCCTCGCCTACCTTGAGCAAAATGTCTACCCTCGACCTTCTCCCTGTGTCTCAATTCACTGCAAGTCACTTTGGATGAAAGCCATTCTTATAAATAAAAAATCAAGTTTACACTCAGATTCTAGAATTGCCCGAAACTACATTGTATTGTTAATTTGGACAAAAACACAATAAACAATATGTTTTATATCTCAGTTCAAACCTGATTACTGTGTCTAAGTTGGACTTGCGGGCCAACTTAGACACAGTAATCAGTAATCGTGTCTGCCTGGCTAAATTACATAGCCCTGCTGTGGACAGCTCCCAGCAGGGAGCACATGTCAAGTGTATTTTAAGACTATGTGTTTCTGAGCTCATAGCTACCCACCGAGAGACACATGTGTGCACGCCGTCTCGGACACAGGGGCCGGCATGCTCTGACCCCAAACTGTCACGTTTTCTTCCCCGGCCACCGAGCCGGGGAACAGGCCTCTACCGTCAGGCGTCGCCCGGCACTGGAAGATCTGGTTTTCAGCGCGGGCCAACCTTCCGGGAGCACTCTACCACTACGGATGGCATCCGCATTATTTTTTCCTTCTTCATAACCTTATTCCCTGCCTTCCCTATCTGCCCCCTTCATCAATCCCTGAGATACTCTGAGCCGGGCGACAATAAGCCACTTCTGCGGGACCGACTTATTGTCCGATGCTGTTCCAGGCGGCAGTTCCCGCTGATCATTTGGATTACGATGGGTTCCTCTGTGGATTGCTCTGGGGCCGTCTGTGTCGGTGGTCATTTATATTCATCCTATTCGGTATTAGTGAATCCGCTGTTCTCCATTGGTACCCATTAATCCCTTGTTGATGGGCTTTTAAAGCTGCAACCAACGGACACGGACCTTGCATTTGCCGGGCTCAATGAGAGAGCCGGCGCTCTGTGTATTTTTGTGTGTGCATGTGAAAGTGTTTTGCTCAAATGGAGCGGACTTGGCTCTTCCTCCGCTTGGCTAGTTTTGGTCTCTAGTCTCTTCAGTCTCTTCAAGGGTCCCCTGAATGAGCGAGTCACCCTCGGTCTAGAGTGGACGTCTAACGACGACCAGAGGGAGCTCAAGGGAAAAACTCACGGTCTTTATAGCAGGAATGAAGGTCACTCTCTCTCTCCAGAGTCAGAGATGTTTAATGTCTTTATTACCCACACACACACACAACGTCAACATACACACAGTGCACCGTGTGAGATAACAACCTGGCTTGTGAGCGATGGCGTGTCATGCCGGTCATGGTGTGGACGCAGAAGAAAGAGTAAAAGTGAAAGGGCAAATAAAACGAAGCCCCTGACTGCTAATGTGGCGGCCATCTTTTCTGGGCACCAGATTGATGGGGTGTTAGCGGGGTGCCAGATTAAATCACGCTATGCCGCTTTTTCCTTTGCCCTTGAGAAATTAAAAAGTATGCCTCTGAACAAGATCCTTGGATACAAGTATAAAGGGTAAACTTGTGGTTGAACTACTAGTATAACTATATGGTTGTCCAGCAAAGGGCAACTTTTGTCCAGCCAACTGACAAACAATTATTTTTGGGGTCATATGTGACCGTGTCAAAGAGCGTTCTACTGTCTACAATTTGTCCAGATACCACGTGTTTGCTTCTATCAGAGTTGACAAGCATTGGGGCCAGACATTGGTTTGGTTATTGGTACATTCTCTGAACCAGATTTGTGGATTCAGAAAACTGGTATGCCTGTATTGACTAGTTTTAGTTCGTCAATGTCAACTTTCACAGCAAACAACACTCAACGTTTCAGCTTGTGATACGTTTTTCTTAACAAGTTGTCATGTAGTTTGAGTCAGCATTGACTACCCACCCACCCACCCGGGCACCCACCCACACAAGCCGTCATTAGTGATGTGGGTGTGTTAAAACAAGCCAATGTCAATTTCATTAGGTCACCTAAATTGAGTTTGGGAGGGCAGGCCCTCACCCACCACCCTCCACCACCATCACTTCAGCCGGAGCGGCGATATCGGTATCCTCGCCAAACATGTCGAGACAAACATGATCCTCATTTGTTTTTGTCAATCAAAAAAGGAAAGTGGGGGGGTAGGGAGGGGAAGTGGCCATACAGACAGGAACAGGAAATGAGGCACTTTTCATATTAGCTGTGAACATCGCTGGTCAGCTTTCCAACCGCTCAGCCACTCTGGAGACGCTCTTGAAAATGCCCTCACATATTTACACATTCTTACTTCTGATATTGTGGTGTACGTGAAAGTGCAAGGATGGATTTTTATTTTTGTTTACCCTCCAAGTACAGCCAGTTTTTAGCCGTTTTTACACAACAAATTGTCCTGCAAACTTTGAGCTTGAAAAAAAAGCTGTCAAGGCAAGGACAGCATAAGAGTCCAAAGTTGAGCCCATAGCTTATTGTTCACCGGTCAACCAACGTGTCTCCAAATGAAGTTTGGCTGGAGGGGACGGACGGGCGGTGCCGTGTGGGAGGACAGATGGACAGCGCTAATGCCTCAACACACACTCCATCCTCCCCCTTTTCTGTCTCACACCCTCCCCCACGGTCCCTGAAGAGATCCCTGGAATCTGCCTCTCTCTCTCTGTCTGTCTCTCTTTCTCTTCTCTCCTCACTTTCTCTCAGTCTTTCGCTGACTCGCTCACACTCCGACGGTCTCCGAAGGGCAATAGATCCCTCATGACTCTCTGTCTCTCGATATCTTTATCCGTCCCATATCCATCTCTCTTGCTTGCTACCTTTGTCTCTTTGTCTATCTGTGTCTCACTTCTCTCTGTCTCGATTTTTCTCTCTCTCTCGCACGCTGTGGGCGACGGGTACAAATGGTACCGGGATACCATCACCTAAACTCCACTAAATCCAACCACAGCCACCACGTCATGTCACGGTAAAAGAGTTACCCTGCTGTTTTACCCGTCAAACCGACTACCGAAACTTGGATTTGGTTCGAGGGGCGCCATAATTCACACCGGCACCGTTGTCAGATGTACGTAGCCGTACGTGCTGTGATTCCACATGGACAGGTGGGAATACTAGCATAGCCAAAACAGAACAGGAGAAAATACCTTTTATGTTTCGATAATAAATTAAATTCACTAATACAGACAGGCCTGTAAGCAGGTATTCAGGCGGGCAGTTTATTCAGACACTTTAGCACTTTAGTGTTTCGACTGTTTTCCTCTTAAATTTCCTCTAGAGCATGGAAGTAATTACAGCTTTTAGCTATTCGCTTACAGGCTACTGACTTTTCTTCGACTCAAATATCACATTTGAACATTCTATATTGACTTAACATGGTATTAAGTGAGCCATGGTTAAGGCTACAGCTCTTAGTTTAATTTTAAGGATAGAAGAGGAATTATTCATCAAATTGCCAGCTTCCGAAAGAGATTCAGGATGTATTTGTTCAGAGTTGACTACATAGCTTCCCTGCCTCTTCTCCCTAACCCACTTACCCTAACCAGGGTTTGATATATTGTTGTTTCACTCTCTTTGGACAAATGTAGCCTACTTGTTGTAAGTTGCTTCAGACGAAAGCGTCTCCTAAATGCCCTGAATGTAAATGTAACTTTGAGTCAACACTGCTGCACCACCCATGATTAAGATAAGATAAGATAAGATAAAACTTTATTAATCCCGAAGGAAATTCTTGTGCCAGAGGTTGCATAGCAATAGAATAATAAACAATAGAGAAATAAACAATAGAATAATAAAAATAAAATAACAAATGTACAAATTTACAGTGAATCTAAGCCTAATTGCTCAGCACAGTTTACAAAAAACACAACACTCTGAAGCAAACACAGAGAGCAGCTCACTGTAGCTTGTAAATGTTGAGCAGCCGACCTTCGTCGGCAGCTCAATGTCCCACATTGCGGGAGGTTGTGTACTGCCGTGAATTTTCAAGCAATGTAAATCTCACTGTTGCTGACATAAAGGTCAACAAAGGCAATTTACACATTTATGAGGCACATAGCTGCCGTGAACCTGTGTCACGTTCGTCTGGTATTTGTTACGGCTCGCCCGTCCTCGCCTCCACGTCCACCCCTCCCCTCCCGCTACGCGCCCTTCGTGCTCCTCTGCGCGCCGCCTCGGACCGGGCGTACGGCGTTCCGGCTCTCCTGAGTTCCCCCTGGCTACCGGGCTCTCACGTTCCCCGACCCCTGCCGGGCCTGTCCTCTCGGCAGGCTCCTCCCACTTCTCTGAGTCGGATCCCGACATTCCCAGCACGTCGGCGCATGTGCAACGGCGGAGCGGCGATGACGCTGCCACAAGCACGACTCTGCTCACCCTTGTCGGCAATCACCGTCAACCCTACAAGAACCTGGCCTGCACTCCACTCAGCGCCAGATCTTACCATAAACTACCGGTGGTAACGTATAGCCTTCAGCCTACTTTCGCCCTAGCGTTTGTCGTGTTTTTTTCTCTCGCCAACTAAACTTCACGCAGTTGCTGTGCCAACCCTGTTTGCCTTTGCCTTACCCGTGATCTTTATCACTCACCCTCCTTCTCCTTCTCATCCCTCCAGCATCCCGGACCCCCCTCCTGCTGAGTCGAGCCAACCCGCAGAGCCCTCACCCTGCCTCCATTACTTTGTGGCATCCTTTTGTGGCAACCCCCTTGTGTTACTTAATTAAACTGCCCTCTGGGCTTGAACCCGAACTTACGCCTCCTCCATTGCTGTGCGCCTGGGTCTTACCTCCACACTCCCCAACAGTAAGATCTGGCCATACTTAGACCCAGCCAGCATGGAAGGCACCCCCCTCCTGGTGGACCGCTCCAGGCCCAGGGCAGGATTCTGGCAGAACACACCCGTCTGCTCAAGCAGCCGAAGCAGTCGCAGCCATCCGCCAGGAGCTCAGGGGCCTCTCAGCCATCCAGCAGGCCCAAGCCGAGCAGCTGTCATCTCCTACCACCCTGGTCCACGCCCTCACCAACCAGGTCCCCGCGCCCCCCCAGTCCGGTCTCGCGGCAGCTGCTGCTCCCGCGCTGAGGGCACCACCCAACCGGGAACCCCACCTCGCCACCCCGGCTCCCTACGATGGGAGATTCGCCCTCTGCCGGGAGTTCTTTATGCAGTGCGAGTACGTGTTTGAACTCCAACCCAGCATGTACTCCACCACAGCCGCCCGCATAGCCTACATGGCCAACCTGACCACGGGAAGGGCTCGCCGGTGGGTCATGGCGGAACGCAAGGGCACTGCTGCGTATATACAGGACTACCCGGCGTTTGTGGCGGAGTTCAAGACCGCGTTCGACCACGACGTGCACAGTCAAGACGCGGCCGCAGCTCTTTCCGCTCTCCAGCAGGGTTTAAGCGGACTATGCTACGGAGTTTCGCATCCTCGCAGCCCGTTGCGCCTGGAACGAGTCCACGCTGTATAGTGCATTCCGACGTGGTCTGGGGGAGGCCGTGAAGGACGCTCTTTCTGGGATGGAGAGTCCTACCACCCTGAACCAGCTCATCTCCCAGTCCATCACCTTTGACGAGTGTTACCAGGAAAGCAAGCGGGAGAGGGCGCACCAGCAGCAGGTTTCCACCAAGCCGTCTTCCTCTCCTTCGCCCAGTCTGGCCCGTCCCATCCCAGTCGTCTCCAGACCCCAGAACCCCACCGGTGAGGAGCCCATGCAACTGGGACGGGCCCGTCTCACCCCCACTGAGCGTGACCAGCGGAGACAGCACGGCCTGTGCATGTACTGCGTCTTCCGGAGCGTACAACCCCGGGACGCCAAAAGAGTCACCGTTCCTGTCCTCATGGACTCCGAGGCCGACGAGAGCTTCGTGGACCTCCACTACACACGAGAGGCACATCTCCCTCTTACCCCTCTGGAGAGGCCACTCTCAGCGTTTGCGTTGGACGGCCATCCCATGGGCCCCGTCACCCACCGGACCCAGCCCCTCACTCTCACGGTGTCAGTGAACCACATGGAGAGCATCCGCCCCGACGTCATTCACTCCCCCGACACTCCGTTCATTCTGGGCCGCCCCTGGCTGGAACTTCACACCCCCCACGTCTGTTGGAGTTCGGGGCGCATACTCAGTTGGAGCACCACCTGCCACGCCCGATGCCTCCGGGGCACCCAGACATCCACCAGGGTTGAAGGCCCCAGTCCTGTCCCTCCCGACCTATCCACCATTCCTCCGGAGTATCACGATCTAGGAGAGGCCTTTACTAAGGAGCGCGCCCGCTCTCTCCCTCCACACTGGCCCTACGACTGTGCCATCGAGCTCCGTCCTGACCCTCCCCTCCCGGCCAGTCGTCTGTATAACCTCTCGTTGCCAGAGAAGGCGGCTATGGACAGCTACCTACAGGAATGCTTGGCTGAGGGTCTCATCCGACCATCTCAATCCCCGGTGGCAGCGGGGTTCTTCTTTGTGAAGAAGAAGGGTGGGGACCTGAGGCCATGCATAGACTGAATAACATCACCATAAAAAACAAGTATCCTCTCCCCCTCATGAGCTCCAACTTTGAACCCTATAGGGGCGACCATTTTCACAAAGTTGGACCTCCGGAGCGCATACCACCTTGTGCGCATCCGAGAGGGGGATGAGTGGAAGACCGCCTTCAAGACCCCCCGGGGGCATTATGAGTGCCTCGTCATGCCTTTTGGCCTCACCAACGCCCCCGCCGTATTTCAAGCTTTAATGAATGACGTGCTCAGGGACATGTTGGACGTATTTGTGGTCCTGTACCTTGACGACATCCTGGTGTTCTCCAGGAGTGCTGAGGAGCACGTCCAGCACGTCTGCATGGTCATCCAGCGTCTCCTGGAGAACCACCTGTTTCTCAAGGTCGAGAAATGCACCTTCCACTCCCCATCTGTGGAGTTCCTGGGGCTCATTGTGGATGGAGGTCTGACCTGACCAGATCCCCGCAAGATCAGGATGGTGGTCGAGTGGCCCCAGCCCTCGACCCATAAGCAGCTACAGAGCTTCCTCGGATTTGCCAATTTCTACCGCCGGTTCATCCGAAACTACAGCCGAGTAGCTGCCCCCCTCACTCACCTCACCTCCACTCTGCGTCCCTACCTCTGGACGCCAGCGGCCAGCACCGCCTTCTCTGCTCTCAAGGAGCGTTTCACCACCGCCCCGGTTCTCCTCCACCCAGACCCCTCCCGGCAGTTCGTAGTAGAGGTGGATGCTTTGGACACAGGCATTGGTGCAGTCCTATCCCAGTGGTCAGCGGAGGACCAGAAGCTGCACCCCTGCGCCTTTTTCTCCCGCCGGTTCTCCCCGGCCGAGGAGAATTATGACATCGGCAACCGGGAGCTGCTGGCGGTGGTGGCGGCCTTTGAGGAGTGGCGCCACTGGCTGGAGGGTTCGGAGCACACCACACTGGTCTGGTCAGATCACAAGAACCTGACTTTCAACCTGAATTCCCGCCAGGCACGGTGGGCTGAGTTCCTGGGGAGGTTCGCTTTCACCCTCACCTTCCAACTTCGATCTCGCAACGCTAAGGCGGACGCCCTATCCCGCCTCCACGGGCCGGAGAGGAACCCCCAGGAGCCTGAGCCCATCCTCCCTGCCTCATGCGTCGTAGGGGCGGTCATCATGGACATCGAGGGGGTGGTCAGATGGGCTCAATGCACCCAACCCGGCCTAGGCAACGGTCCTCCTCGCCGGCTTTTTGTGCCTGACTCGGTCCGGTCCCGGGTGCTCCAGTGGGGTCATGCGAGCCGGGTCGCGTGTCATCCTGGAGTGCACCGCACACTCTCCTTCCTGGCCCGGCGGTTCTGGTGGCCATCCCTGGGAGCTGACATCCGGGAGTTCATTGCTGCCTGTCCCGTTTGCTCCCGCAGCAAGGCCTCACACCAACCCCCAGCTGGTCTCCTGCGCCCTCTCCCTGTTCCCAGCAGTCCATGGTCCCACATCGCCCTGGACTTTGTGACCGGTCTTCCTCCCTCCCGAGGCAACACTGTCATCCTCACAGTGGTGGACCGGTTATCCAAGGCGGTGCATCTGGTGGTGCTTCCAAAACTCCCATCCTCGGCAGAGACGGCGGAGCTCCTCACCCGGCACGTATACCGTCTCCATGGGCTAACATGAGTAACATAGTTTCAGACCGTGGAC
The DNA here is from genome assembly GCA_002895965.2 of Coryphaenoides rupestris. Lineage (NCBI taxonomy): Eukaryota > Metazoa > Chordata > Actinopteri > Gadiformes > Macrouridae > Coryphaenoides > Coryphaenoides rupestris. The sequence continues at coordinate 281,460 of PIJE02000179.1, read as the reverse complement.
CTCCCAGGTCTGGCGGGCCTTCTGCAAGGAGATTGGCGCTACCATCAGCCTCTCCTCGGGGTACCACCCGCAGACCAACGGTCAGGCCGAACGCGCCAACCAGAGTCTGGAGTCCGCTCTGCGCTGCATCTCAGCTCTCCATCCCACATCCTGGCGCAAGGACCTGCCCTGGGTGGAGTACTCCCTCAATGCCTTGACCTGCACTGCCACCGGCAGGTCTCCATTCGAGGCCTCCCTGGGATACCAGCCCCTGCTGTTCTCTCTCCAGGAGTCGGAGGCCTCCGTCCCCTCGGTCCAGGACCATCTCCACCAGTGTCGCCGGGTGTGGAAGGAGGTCCACACCGCCCTGCTCCACGGCAATGAGCATTCCTGCCGTCGGGCAAATCGCCGCCGCACCCCTGCTCCGGTGTACCGGCCTGGTCAGCAGGTCTATCTCTCCATGTCCTAAACCCGGCGACGGTGCGTCTCAGGCTCCCCGCCTCCCTGCGGGTCTACTCGGTTTTCCATGTCTCCAGGGTAAACCGGTCTCCTCGCGGTGCTGGGACCATGCAGTAGGGACCGGCAGAAGCTGCTGTGGTCCAGCCGGGACCGGGACTCGGGGTGGCTGGGACCATGCAGTAGGGACCGGCAGGAGCTGCTGTGGTCCAGCCGGGACCGGGACTCGGGGTGGCTGGGACCAGGAAGCAGGGACCGGCAGGAGCTGCTGTGGTTCAGCCGGGACCGGGACTCGGGGTGGCTGGGACCATGCAGTAGGGACCGGCAGAAGCTGCTGTGGTCCAGCCGGGACCGGGACTCGGGGTGGCTGGGACCATGCAGTAGGGACCGGCAGGAGCTGCTGTGGTTCAGCCGGGACCGGGACTCGGGGTGGCTGGGACCATGCAGTAGGGACCGGCAGAAGCTGCTGTGGTCCAGCCGGGACCGGGACTCGGGGTGGCTGGGACCATGCAGTAGGGACCGGCAGGAGCCGAGCCGCGAGCATGGCCAGCTGGCGGGTGAGTCCGTCGAGTGCTCGCTGCAAACTCGCCCTGGTTGACGCGTGCACCTGCCATAGTACGGCGCGATCCCGAGTCTGAGTCTGCTGGGTCCATTATGGTCGGATCATTCTGTCATGGGAGTTGGCAGTAGGACCCCAATTGTAGGACTCGGACTCGGGGTTTTGTGGTGGAATAAATGTTATTTATTACCGTGGTGACAGGTAGATGAACAGACAGGCAGGTGATGAGCAGACAGGCAGGAGAGGAACAGGCAGGTAGAAATCCGAGTGATATGTTGTAAGTAGAATTACAACAGATGACAAAACAAAGACAATGATCCGACACTCGTGGGTGGAGTGCCGGGGCTTTTATGCCGTCACTAATTGTTGATTGCGGACAGCCGCGAACATAGCGCAGGTGCCGCTAATCGTCCAGGGGCGGCACTGGCGCCCCGGGAGCCCGCTAACGCTCCAGGGGCGGCATTGGCGCCCGGAGCCCGGGGCCCGAAGATCAGGACTGGTGGTCGAGTGGCCCCAGCCCTCGACCCGTAAGCAGCTACAGAGCTTCCTCGGATTTGCCAATTTCTACCGCCGGTTCATCCGAAACTACAGCCGAGTAGCTGCCCCCCTCACTCACCTCACCTCCACTCTGCGTCCCTACTTCTGGACGCCAGCGGCCAGCACCGCCTTCTCTGCCCTCAAGGAGCGTTTCACCACCGCCCCGGTTCTCCTCCACCCAGACCCCTCCCGGCAGTTCGTAGTAGAGGTGGATGCTTTGGACACAGGCATTGGTGCAGTCCTATCCCAGTGGTCAGCGGAGGACAAGAAGCTGCACCCCTGCGCCTTTTTCTCCCGCCGGTTCTCCCCGGTCGACGGAGAATTACGACATCGGCAACCGGGAGCTGCTGGCGGTTGGTGGCGGCCTTTGAGGAGTGGCGCCACTGGCTGGAGGGTTTCGGAGCACACCACACTGGTCTGGTCAGATCACAAGAACCTGACTTTCAACCTGAATTCCCGCCAGGCACGGTGGGCTGAGTTCCTGGGGAGGTTCGCTTTCACCCTCACCTTCCAACTTCGATCTCGGCAACGCTTAAGGCGGACGCCCTATCCCGCCTCCACGGGCCGCAGAGGAACCCCCAGGAGCCTGAGCCCCATCCTCCCTGCCTCATGCGTCGTAGGGGCAGTCATCATGGACATCGAGGGGGTGGTCAGATGGGCTCAATGCACCCAACCCGGCCTAGGCAACGGTCCTCTCGCCGGCTTTTTGTGCCTGACTCGGTCCGGTCCCGGGTGCTCCAGTGGGGTCATGCGGAGCCGGGTCGCGTGTCATCCTGGAGTGCACCGCACACTCTCCTTCCTGGCCCGGTGGTTCTGGTGGCCATCCCTGGGAGCTGACATCCGGGAGTTCATTGCTGCCTGTCCCGTTTGCTCCCGCAGCAAGGCCTCACACCAACCCCCAGCTGGTCTCCTGCGCCCTCTCCCTGTTCCCAGCAGTCCATGGTCCCACATCGCCCTGGACTTTGTGACCGGTCTTCCTCCCTCCCGAGGCAACACTGTCATCCTCACAGTGGTGGACCGGTTATCCAAGGCGGTGCATCTGGTGGTGCTTCCAAAACTCCCATCCTCGGCAGAGACGGCGGAGCTCCTCACCCGGCACGTATACCGTCTCCATGGGCTAACATGAGTAACATAGTTTCAGACCGTGGACCTCCCAGGTCTGGCGGGCCTTCTGCAAGGAGATTGGCGCTACCATCAGCCTCTCCTCGGGGTACCACCCGCAGACCAACGGTCAGGCCGAACGCGCCAACCAGAGTCTGGAGTCCGCTCTGCGCTGCATCTCAGCTCTCCATCCCACATCCTGGCGCAAGGACCTGCCCTGGGTGGAGTACTCCCTCAATGCCTTGACCTGCACTGCCACCGGCAGGTCTCCATTCGAGGCCTCCCTGGGATACCAGCCCCTGCTGTTCTCTCTCCAGGAGTCGGAGGCCTCCGTCCCCTCGGTCCAGGACCATCTCCACCAGTGTCGCCGGGTGTGGAAGGAGGTCCACACCGCCCTGCTCCACGGCAATGAGCATTCCTGCCGTGGGGCAAATCGCCGCCGCACCCCTGCTCCGGTGTACCGGCCTGGTCAGCAGGTCTATCTCTCCATGTCCTAAACCCGGCGACGGTGCGTCTCAGGCTCCCCGCCTCCCTGCGGGTCTACTCGGTTTTCCATGTCTCCAGGGTCAAACCGGTCTACTCAAGCTCTCTCATGCCTGCTGCCCCTGCTCCTCCACCTCCTCAGCTGGTCGACAGACATCCCCAGTGGATGGTGCGGCGGCTACTGAGGGTGCGCCGCCGGGGTCGGGGGTTCCAGTACCTGGCTGACTGGGAGGGGTATGGCCCGGAAGAACGCAGCTGGATCTCCAGACAACTCATTATGGACCCGTCTCTCCTCCGGGACTTCTACCGGGCCCATCCCGACGCCCCCGGTCAGTTGCCAGGTGGCGCCGTCGGGGGGGGGGGGGGGGTCTTGTTACAGCTGTTACGTCGCCTCCACGTCCGCCCCTCTCCCCTCCCGCTACGCGCCCTTCGTGCTCGCCGTGCGCGCCACCTCGGACCGAGCATACGGCGTTCCGGTTCCCGTGAGTTCCCCCTGGCTACCAGGCTCTCACGTTCCCCATCCCCCACCGGCCCTGTCCTCTCAGCAGGCTCCTCCCACCTCTCTGAGTCGGATCCCGACATTCCCAGCACGTCGGCGCGTGCGCAACGCCGATGACGCTGCCACAAGCATGACTCTGCTCAGCTGCTCGTCATCCCCAATCACCGCACCTGTCCCTTGTCGGCAATCACCATCAACCCTACAAGAACCTGGCCTGCACTCCACTCAGCGTCAGATCTTACCATAAACTACCGGTGGTAACGTATAGCCTTTAGCCTACTTTCGCCCTAGCATTTGTAGTGTTTTTTTCTCTCGCCAACTAAACTTCACGCAGTTGTTGTGCCAACCCTGTTTACGTTTGCCTTACCCATGATTATCACTCACCCTCCTTCTCATCCCTCCAGCATCCCGGACCCCCCTCCTGCTGAGTCGAGCCAACCCGCAGAGCCCTCACCCTGCCTCCATTACTTGGTGGCATCCTTTTGTGGCAACCCCCTTGTGTTACTTAATTAAACCGCCCTCTGGGCTTGAACCCGAACTTACGCCTCCTCCATTGCTGTGCGCCTGGGTCTTACCTCCGCACTCCCCAACACTATTCTTCCCTTAGCTGCCCCCCATATGTGTGCTACCATGTCCACATTCTTTGCCATCTGCACGAGAAGCATAAAGCACACACATGAAATATGTAAGCATGTTATATTAATTATATGGGCCATCACACATGGTTGTTGATTTTAACATGCTAAGCACTTTATAGTTGCCTCACATTCACCCACCGACGGCGGTGTCAACCATGCAAGGTAACAACCAACACGTCAGGAGCAGTTAGGGTTAGGTGGTGTCTTGCTCAGGGACACCTCCACACTTAGCTAGGCGGAGCCCGGGGATCAAACCAGCAACCTTCCTGTTGCCAGACAACCGCTCTTACCTCCTGAGCTACTGCCGCTTCTAGTTAAATACATTTTTCGGGGCTTTCTTTGTTTGTGGTTTGATCACTTTTGCGCGACCTTGACTATAATTCCCAGATACCTCGAGTTGGCAATAAAGAAACTCCCAGACAAGGCTGTAAAATTATCAATAAATTATCGTCAGCAAATATGCATATGGAAGCGGTGATAAACGGTAAATACACACTGCTTTGAGCTAACTCCTCGCAGGTGACATTGAGACATGTCTTGCAATTTAAACTTTGTCCTCACCTTGTAATCAGATAGACTCACTGATAGAACGGTACGCGATGCTCTTAAATCGGCCCGCCGTTTCCCTGCTATCTGATGTACGACAGAGTAAAGGCTTAATGATGATTAGAAGGTAATCGAGGTGATATTAATGAACTAGGGGAGGGGGAAAAAATCAATGTTGCTATTTTGAGACGCGTCCACTGCGAAGTTGGGCTAAATGGCGGCTGATTGGTGCTTGTGTAACGACACAACATCGCAAACATCACATGCAAACAGCGAAGCAAATGTGTGACAATAGATTGGCTACTCATGCAAATGCAACGATGCAAATGCACGCACTCTCACACACACGCACACCACCTAGCTGATAGCGATGAACACACTTTAACACACGTGCACACACACAAATTATAAGAATTATCAAAACGTTATGTTCAGGTTAGGGTTATATTGGTTGTTCCTTTCAAAACCAGAGTTACAGGGTTTTGCGACACAAAACACAATACCATACAGTTTGGTTGCAAAGATAACACATACACAGGAAAGAGATTAAACAAAATTGACAAAAGACTTTAAACTTTAAAACATTTGAATTTAGATTTTTCCTCTCCTTGCTCATTTTCGGTCATGGAATGTGTTTTGATCGTGAATCACTTTTTTTTTCTTTTCTATTTTCTGGAATTGTACATGACCATGAGCGGAATAAATAAAAATTAAATTAAATTAAATTAAATGAATAGACATTGTAAAATATTATACCAGCGCCAGTCTGTACAAACATTCACTCAGTGTGTGTGTGCAGTGGTGTATAGAGATGGGAAGAAAAGCCATCTCGTTGATGGCTTTGATTGGCGAATGATTGATGGCGAGCACAATTAGCTGTAATTACCGCAGCGGAGACGAATACCGCGGCAGCAACAGCAGCATGTAGCCACCAGCGCCGGACGCACCTCATCGCGCGCACTTAGCGTGATGCTGCGTTCCGTCGTGCCACGCTAGCACCATTCCGGATCCTGTCACCTGTCATGTGTCATGTGACCGCCCCTCGGCGTTAACATTACACCACACACACGCGCGCGCACACACACACGCGCACACACACACACACACACGCACACACACACACGCACACACACACACATGCACACACACACACGCACACAGACACACACACGCACACACAGCCAATGCAAAAAACAAACAAATAGATTGAAGTAGCCGCTGCCAACCTTGCGTAGCGGGACTGAAGGTCAGGCAACGTTCAAATAATACCGCACTACGTGCTAATTCATTAATCAAATTAATTAACAGCGGCCCTTTGGCAGACAATCATCTGCGGTTTAAATCGATACTCCAAACCCTGCACTCCATCAAAACCCCATAGACAGCCAGACAGTGTTGTCGCTCAGCTTAACGCACATTCGTCTCACGCAATGTTTCCCACGCAACGTCTGCCCAAAAGGTGTAAAAACGGCCCGTGGTTTAAACTGTGTTCATCCGTTTGTCACCGGGGTTACATGCTGTTGAGTCATTCTGTGTGAAGCCACCTCAATCCTGCACCGTTTGTTGGAGAGTGACACAGTCCAGACTGGAAGTCAGTCTCTCTCTCTCTCTCTCTCTCTCTCTCTCTCTTCTCTCTCTCTCTCTCTCACTCTCTATACTCTACACATCAATTCTTTTCACACTTTTTGAATAGTGAATAAATTCTCTGAGGGAGCTACATTAAGCCAATGCTTATCTCTGACATGGTTGGCACTTAAACTGTTGATTGACCTAAAGCCCCCCCCCCCGCCACACACACAAACACACACACACACACACCTTGTCTTCCTGACAAAGTGAGACCAATGATTTGCGTTGTGCGGGTGAGGGGGCGGGGCTCCTCACCTTTGCAAGTCCAACATCCATGACATGAAGACAATCCCTCAACTGGCTCATTACGGAGAGCCACACACACACACACATACACTTTGTCTTTACTGTGTCTTCTGTAGATATTGGTACTTTTATGTTTTTGCGGTAGAAGCAATTAGTGGAAGGCTAATTGCTTGATTGAAGTAATGTGTTTCTTCTGTCTGTCTGTCTGTCTGTTTGTTTGTCTGCCTCTGTGTGTGTGTGTGTGTGTGTGTGTGTGTGTGTGTGTGTGTGTGTGTGTGTGTGTGTGTGTGTGTGTGTGTGTGTGTGTCTGAGATGAAAATTAGTTAGTCCACAACTGATAATATTGGCTAAGTTCGACCGAGCGACTTACTCTTACAGTCAAATGTTTACGGAAAGTAGGTGCTGTGACCAGGGATGATCAAAGCGTTCGTTCAGACAACTCATCCAAGTTAGATGTAAATTCATCTTTAGTACTAGAGCGTATTTAATAGAAGTCGAATTCTCGCATTTCTGTCACTGTTCTGAACTTTTAAAAGTGACTCAGCCAAACAGATGCATGCAACATATGTCAAACTCTCTTATCAACCTTGTGAGGAAACGAGGGCATGTTTTTTTCCTCCCTTTCTGACTTATTAATTATTTAGTCATTTAGGAGATGCTTTCAACCAAAGTGAATATAGACCCTGGTCGTTTCAAGTTTTTCAAGTTTCAAGTATTTTATTGTCACTTCACAATTTACACGTGAGTATAAGCAGTGAGTGAAAAACTTTTTGTGCAAAACGCCCGACAACCGACAGTAATTATAAAGAATACAAAATAGAATAGAACTACAAAATAGAAATAGAACTGTGCTAAATAGAAATAGAACTATGAATAGAAATTCTGTGTAAATAAGTAAATGAAATATAAAATGAAATGGAAAATACAACAAAAATATCCAGGTGAGCAATACACATATAAATCAATGTACTAAAATATACATTGTTATATGCTGAGAGAGCATTGTGGGGTTAGACTTCTCTGTTTCCAATCGCAGTTTAGGATCTGGTTTAAGCTTAAAGAAGGAGTACACTTCCTTGAACTGGCTTGAGTTTCCGTTCCGCAACGGCTGATTTCAATCTTGAGGGAAGCGTTCATTCAATCTTGGTTAGGTTAAACCTGAAAAATGCGCGTTCGCATCCATCTTCAAAAGCCGTAATAAGTACACATTAAATAAACACGATTATCTTCTCTTCGTTCAGATGGGGAAACAAATGATTCCTCACGTTTACCTCCACACATTCTCCACACATTCTGTCCACTTTTTCCCACAAGCCAAGGTTCTCCTATTACTATTTCCACTAATTAGTCATGTCGAAGCTTTTATCCAAATTAATGTACATTGAATTCAAATAGCCTACATGTCATTAAAGGTTCAAGGCAGCTTGCTCAACGATGTCTACAGTTCAAACACACTACTATCCACTACACTGTGCTTCCTCAACCTCTGGCCAAGCTTGAGCAGGATGTGCAGGATGTGTGACAGGATGTGCCCTGAATCACAAAATGGCGGTTGAAGGGCAGCCTCCTTCATTCAAGACTCGGATGAATGAAGGAGTTTGCTCGCTTCTTTTTTCTTTTCTTTTTTCTACTTTGGACTCAAAATCACATTCAAAATGGAGGAATGGAAAATGATAAGCATGTATTTTTTGTAATAAAGGCCTTTAAATATTGTGATATGACAATATTTACATTATGTAAATATATGATGAATATTTACATGCGTCCCATACTCACTTACATATCACTTATAAATTGCTTAATTGTTTGTCTTATTAAATGGAACACATATTAGTTTTGACTTTAACTCGCATACAAGATGAATGCATGATGTGAAGATATAGCATGGAAGAACATAAAGCTGTATTTATAGACACTTTAACTTACATATAATATATAATACACAAATATACATATGTATACACTGTGTATTCAACTTTACACAAGAATACATCACTATTCATCACTATCCCATGATAGCATCCGTCTGTCTGTCTATAATGTCAAAATAGGTACCGTTAAAGGTACTATTATGTAAGAATCAGTGCATTCTGAGCTCCGTGGGTTGAGACATTAACAATCAGAAACTAATGTTAGTTCTAATCATAATTAAACATTGTACACATTTAAAAAAGCTATGAAATATATATATTTTAATTATCCACGCTTACATGTCACTTTGTTAATTTTTCCCGCGAAATCCGACCCGACTGAAATATAAGAGAAATCAGCCCAAAAGCCGTTCTACGCAACAGAGTTTTAACTTCAACCACAACCTGCTCACAAACTGGTGATTTAAAGTGATTTGTGCTGTAAAATCCGACATGTAGATTCATGATTCTTACATACAGCCCCTTTAAAATAAATAGCCTTGTGTAACATGCTTACGGGGTGTGTGGGGGTGGTCTACTTCTGCTGCTAATAGAATAGGAGATGTCTCAAGTTTGGCATTTAAGGGTGTTGACACATGAACAAGAAGTGAGTTTGATTTTGCTACACCATCACCATCCCCCACGTTCCCCAGTCCCGTGTTAGCCTCTGGGAACCCGATCGATGTGTGACCTTTCTCTCCTCCTCAGCTTTGCCTCTCAGGGCAAGCGGCTATGGATTTTAATGCTCTCCGCATCAGAAACACAATTTGTCGAAACGGACGCCCCAATATGATTGATGGAGCAGCAATACTGATCGGCTAGCAATACTGAAGTCTGAAGGACTCAATATTGTGGTCATGATGATGATGACGATGAAGATATTATTCAATATTAACTTTCAATATTACCTTGCAATATTACCTTTCATCACCATGTGCAATATTCCTAATATCATGTGCAATACTACTTCTCAATACCATTGCCAACTTTTTTACTAAATATATCTTCATAATAATATTTGTTTGCCAATATTAATGAGGGAGATCAGATTGCACAAACAAACCAAAAAGGGTTGCTGGTTTGATTCCCACATCCACCTCTCATGGGTCACGTGGTAGTCCTTGCATGTTGAATGCAGGTTTCATTAAAAAAAAAAACATTTGGCAGATCTAATGTCCATATTATTCGCTACACGGAAATCAACCGTCGTTCGTCATTCTTTGTGACACTATAGGGAGAAGGTAATGTATGATAAGTGTGGTGTTCGTGTCACTATAGGTGAGGATAACATTATAGTTAAGTGTGATGAATGTCTATTCACGTACACGCCCGACGGTCGGAGAACAGTCCTGGTTTAGTTTGGTCACCTAGCAACCATATGCATCGCCGTCCCCAAGCGCAGGCTATGATGTTTGAGTATGCGTGTGTGTGTGTGTGTGTGTGTGTGTGTGTGTGTGTGTGTGTGTGTGTGTGTGTGTGTGTGTGCGTGGCGACTCTTTGGGCCATTTACTCGTTCAATTAGCATAACAAGGTGAGGTGAGCGACTGCGGGATCCTGCATATAGCTAGCATGGCGGTGTTTAACGCTAGCATCACATAACACTTAGCCTGGAAAGCTTTGGACACGCGCTCGCTAGAAAAGTAGAGGGTATATACCGTTGAATAAATAAAGGTGAAAGTGTCTGAACTCTCACATTGTGATCGTCAAGATTCGTCTGACTTTATAGCCTCTTGAAGAGTAATCCCAACACTGAAGTCAAATCCATAATTATCCAAAGCAAATTGAAGTGTAATTACTTGTGTAAGTACTATTAACATCATATCTATTTTATTATACGATTGATTTTAGATCCAATCCGTTTCTCTTTGAAACCCTCTTGAAGCCTTTTAATGGGAATATTATTTTAAGTTATTAAGTGTCAATCATAAAATGTAGATTATATATTACGACACATCTAAGGGAGAGGGAGTGAAACAGGAGGAACATCGATTCAGCGTTTTAGTCACAACTTCAACCATCCGCCAGAACTCGAAATTGTGCAATCCAGAGACGATAAGTCCCTTGACTGTCCTTATTCTAGTCTGGCCCAGGGGGATCTAGGGATTACAAAATAACAGCACCAGTATTTGTAAATCATTATAAATCATAATGAAATAATTAAATATGCAAAAATGAAAATATATGAGATTTTTAATTACAGAGAGAGAGAGAGAGAGAGAGAGAGAGAGAGAGAGAGGGAGGGGTGGGGGAGGAGATGAGATGGGGAGTAATTGTAGCTGAATCCTTTGGGGGTATACATTTGGCTGTGTACGTTACGTTACGTTAACCCTTGCTGTGATGTTCCATGTTTGTCCTCTTCCATAATCCCCAACCCCTTCCCCCCCCCCCCCGGCCACCACGAGCGTGTGTGTGCTGCATGGCTGCTCAAAATAGATCATGCATCCCCCCTCCCCCTCTACACACCCCCAACAGCAAGCACCCCAGTGTGGTTGGTCAATTTGTTGATGTTTCGATCATTCGCACAAATGGAGTGAAGTGCGGAGTTGGCTGGGTAATCAATCAATCAATTATGTTTGCAATGATAGCTAATTGTCATTGGGGTCGGGTGCATTGTATACCGGGCGGTAGGCAAAAGCGGGGTCCTGGGCGTGCGGATCCCCGTCATCGCCGACTGGTTCTAGGGACGTGGAACGTCACCTCACTGGCGGGGAAGGAGCCGGAGCTGGTGCGGGAGGTGGAGCGGTACCAACTAGATATGGTTGGGCTCACCTCCACGCACAGCACCGGGTCTGGAACCAAACTCCTGGAGAGGGGCTGGACCCTCTACTTCTCCGGAGTTGCCCAGGGTGTGAGGCGCCAGGCGGGTGTGGGGATACTCACAAGTCCCCGGCTGAGCGCCGCTGTGTTGGAGTTCTCTCCGGTGGACGAGAGGGTCGCCTCCATGCGACTACGAGTCGCTGGGGGGAAGGCTCTGACTGTTGTGTGTGCCTACGCACCAAACAGCAGCTCAGAGTATCCGGCCTTCTTGGAGTCCTTGGGTGACATCCTGGAAAGGGTTCCATCCGGGGACTCCATAGTTCTACTGGGGGACTTCAACGCACACGTGGGCAATGATGGAGAAACCTGGAGGGGAGTGATTGGGATGAACGGCCTGCCCGATCTGAACCAGAGTGGTGTTTTGTTATTGGACTTCTGTGCTAGTCATGGACTGGCCATAACAAACACCATGTTCGAGCATAGGGTGGCTCACAAGTGTACCTGGTACCGGACCACCTTAGGCCAAAGGTCGCTGATCGACTTTGTAATCGTATCAGCAGATCTGCGGCCGCATGTTTTGGACACTCGGGTGAAGAGAGGAGCAGAGCTGTCAACTGATCACCACCTGGTGGTGAGTTGGATCAGATGGCGCGGGAGGCTGCCAGACAGACCTGGTAAACCCAAACGTGTAGTGAGGGTGAACTGGGAACGTCTGGTGGAAGCCCCTGTCCGTAGGGTCTTTAACTCCCACCTCGGAAGAACTTCTCGTGCATCCCGGGGGAGGTTGGGGACATGGAACCTGAGTGGGCCATGTTCAGAGCCTCCATTGTAGAGGCTGCAGCTCGTAGCTGTGGTCAAAAGGCTGTCGGTGCCTGTCGTGGCGGCAACCCAAGAACCCGTTGGTGGACACCAGCGGTGAAGGAAGCCGTCAGGCTGAAGAAGGAGGCCTTTCGGGCCTGGTTGGCCCAGGGGTCTCCTGAAACAGCAGACAGGTACCGGGAGGCCAAAAGGACCGCAGCTTCAGCGGTTGCTGAAGCAAAAACCCGGGTGTGGGAGGAGTTCGGGGAGGCCATGGAGCAGGACTTTCGGTTGGCCTCAAGGAGGTTCTGGCAAACTGTCCGGCGACTCAGGAAGGGAAAGCAGGGCTTGGCTCAGGCTGTGCTCAGTCGGGGAGGAGAACTGCTGACCCAGACTGAGGATATTGTCGGGCGGTGGAAGAACACTTTGAGGAGCTCCTGAACCCGACCAGCACGTCCTCGGGGGAAGAGGCAGAGTCTGAAGACTCGGGGGAAGTCTCACCCATATCCTTGGTAGAGGGTCGCTGAAGTAGTCAAAAAGCTCTTCAGTGGCAAGGCGCCAGGTGTGGATGAGATTCGCCCTGAGATGCTGAAGGCTCTGGACATTGGTCGGGCTGTCGTGGCTGACACGCCTAGTCAATGTAGCGTGGAGGTCGGGGACAGTACCTGTGGATGGCAGACCGGGGTGGTGGTCCCCATTTTCAAGAAAGGGGACCGGAGGGTGTGCTCCAACTATCGGGGTATCACACTGCTCAGCCTCCCCGGGAAAGTTTATTCCAGGGTGCTGGAAAGGAGGCTCCGGCCGATTGTCGACCTCAGATCCAGGAGGAACAATGCGGTTTCCGTCCTGGCCGTGGAACAGTGGACCAGCTCTTTACCCTCGCAGGGGTTGTTGGGGGGCGCATGGGAGTTTGCACATCCAGTCTACATGTGCTTTGTGGACTTGGAGAAGGCCTATGACCGTGTCCCCGGGGAATCATGTGGGGGGTACTACGGGAGTATGGGGTACCGGTGCCCGTTGATACGTGCCATTCGGTCCCTGTACGAACAAAGTGCGAGCTGCGTCCGTAATTCTCGGCACAAAGTCAAGCATGTTCTCAGTGGGTGTTGGACTCCGCCAAGGTTGCCCCTTGTCACCGTTCTGTTCGTGATCTTCATGGACAGAATCTCAAGGCGCAGCCGAGGTGAGGAGAGTGGTCCGGTTTGGGGACCTCAGAATTGCATCTCTGCTCTTTGCAGATGATGTGGTTCTGTTGGCTACATCAGACCGTGACCTCCAGCATGCACTGGAGCGGTTTTGCAGCCGAGTGTGAAGCGGTCGGGATGAGAGTCAGCACCTCCAAGTCTGAGGCCATGGTTCCTCTGCCGGAAAAGCGGTGGAGTGTTCCCTCCGGTTGGGAGTGAGTGCTGCCCCAAGCGAAGGAGTTCAAGTATCTCGGGGTCTTGTTCACTGAGTGAGGGCAAAATGGAGCGGGAGATGGACAGACGGATCGGTGCGAGCGTCTGCAGTGATGCGGGCGCTGTACCGGTCCGTTGTGGTGAAGAGGGAGCTGAGCCGGAAGGCGAAGCTTCGATTTACTGGTCCATCTACGTTCAACCCTCACCTATGGTCACGAGCTTTGGGTAGTGACCGACAAGAATGAGATCGCGGATACAAGCGGCCGAAATGAGTTCCTCCGCAGGGTGGCTGGGCTCAGCTTAGAGATAGGGTGAAGGAGCTCAGACATCCGGAGGGAGCTCGGAGTAGAGCCGCTGCTCCTCCGCATCGAAAGGAGTCAGCTGAGTGGTTCGGGCATCTGATTAGGATGCCCCCGGGCGCCTCCCTTTGGAGGTTTTCCCGGGCACGTCCCAACCTGGGTAAGAGACCCGGGGCCAGGACCAGAACCGCTGGATGAGATTAATATATCTCGTCTGGCCTGGGAACACCTCGGGATCCCCCCAGGAGGAACTAGAGAGTGTGGCCTGGGGAAGAAAGGGAAGGCCTGGCGGGGCCCTGCCTTAGCCGGCTGCCACCCTTTTGCGCGCGACCCGAACCCCGGATAAGCGGACCGCGAATGGATGGATGGATGGATGATAGCTAATCACCATGGGCGAACATTTCCGCACGTGTTCTTCCTGGTTTACATCTGAAAGGGGGGGGGGGGGGGGGGGGGGGGGGGCTGGGGGGGGTTCCAGAGGGGATTAAATGTGTTCCCCAACCTTGTCGTTATGGTGCATGCTGGGAATCGTCGGCAGCTTTGCTGGGTTAACGTGTGATGCAGGCAGCCAGCGAGAGAGAGAGAGAGAGAGAGAGAGAGAGGACCTAAAAAGCAGCTGGTTGTGTGCATCTGTGTGTGTGTGTGTACGTATGTGTGCGTATCTGCGTGTGTGTGTGTGTGTGTTCAGTATTGGCAGGTTTATGCACGACTCACCCACCAGGGGAGCAGCAGAGCAGGTCTGAAGCGTTGCCAGCCCTGGCTCTGCTCCCGCGCGTCGGTCGCTTAGTCGGTCGGTTCGCGCTCTGGACAACGATCGTTTGTTTCAAATAGCTATAAACGGCGCGGTTTTGACCTTTAGATTGAGGCTAGTCGTATCATGAATTGTACATGTGTACCGGATGAGAAGCAGCTGGGAAATCTTTTGAAATGCTAAGTTACAAGGAACTAAGCACTTGCCGGAGGCTAACAATACGGCTGCCTGGGCGTCTCACTGTGGCTCATGTTTTGCTAAAATCTGTGCCGCACAAGCTAGCATTTGCACGTCCCAGCGTCGTAATGAACATGTTAATCCAAGCATGCGAGCGGCCTCATCAATCGTCGGATGTAAGCAGGGGTGTGAAAGAAGAACGGTTGGTAAGGGCAAAATAAAAACCAAAATAAATGCCGTTGCTCATCAGTAATGTGCAGGAAGGGGAAAAAACCTGGTACAAATTCTCACCTCAAATCACCTCCAAATTAAACCGACTCCACTAACAAAAATAAATAAATAAGAATCACACAATCCCTTATTTTTGCCTTGGGGTGGCAAAGCGGTTTGGTTATATGTAAAAAAAATAATAACAATAATTTTGGAAGAAATATTTAATTTGCACATGAATAGCAACACCGTGCCTTGAAGGTAAAACCATTTTCATTCAATTCTTATTCAGTTTAGTAGTTTGGATTTATATATACAGTAGTTTGTAAATCTGTGTTCTGTCTTTTTGCCTCATTGTGTGTGTTTTTGTAAGTGTGTTTTTTCTCCGCAATTTATGTGAATCGCTGTTTAAATTTGCCTTTGGGGATAAAAAAAAAATACTCTACATGTCAATCTATATATTGAGACAGGCTTCATTCCAATTCCAATACATAGCCAAAATTTAGACTGCCGTCTAAATGGCTTCCAGGAATAGTGTTGGTTCCTGAAGCGATATAGTTTATAACTTTGGGGCCTGATATTGATTGATATTGTGTCGATGACTGATTACTCAAGAAACGTTTACATAGTATATTATATTGTCCTGGAGTCGCGCAGTGAATGGGGCACAGGACAACAAAAATACTCCCTTGGTCCCAGTGTTCAATGGAAACAAGTGAGTAGTGTGCATGCAGCAAACCTTGCTTATTATCTCTATAATAGTCTATCAAGCTACAGACTAGATTTCTGAGTCTGAAACAGCAACCCTCGCTGAACAGTAGGCCTGATAACCATAAAGACTCAAGTGGCTCCTAATCAAGATTCAAGATTCCGTTATAGCCATATGTAACCAGTACAATGCAATGCTTACTCCTACTATTCACTCCTGCAGTATTGTTGTGAACATAAATTCTAAAACAATTCAAAACAATTGGCGAAGTACCTTATAAGTACAGTACATCTGCATGCATCGCCCCCCGTTTTGCTGCTTCCGTTTAATTGAACTGCAACCGAGCGGCGTATTTTACGATCCGGCGATAGTCCACCCCCTAAAGAACAGCCGACATCAATCACTGGATCGCTGTCGCCGGTTACGGGTGCAGCTAGCCCTCCAACGCCTGCCGCAGCTGGAATTGTCCGATTCTGCTCCTGGATGACGGAGCGTTTGGCGCGCGCAGACAGAGGCAGATGAACAGCGTTTAAACACGATAATTATACGCCGCAAACGGCTTTGTAAAAAAAAGTAAATAAAACATGATAACACACACACACACGCACGCAATTAAATACATCTTATCGGCAATCGGCGTTTGGAAAATACAGTCGTCGTCTGAAACAATAGCCTGCGGGGGGGAATTGAAATCGTTTGAGGGACTATTTGCCAATGAAAGGCTTTCAACGAAAGATAATATATTCCATTTGGTTTTTAACAAAGGGAAAATAAATTGTATTGTTATAAATGTTGCTGCTGTGATTCTTTATTGTGTATTAATCCACTCTGAGCCATTACCAACACGTGTCCGTGTTGCATTTGCATAACATTTTTAAAGTAATCGGATTTTGGAGGGGGGAAAAAAGAAGAAGAAAAGAATCCATTCTATCCTCATTAGCTTTTTGACCTGGTCTCCTAAGTTGTCAAACGTCGTAGTAACAGTTGCATCATGGTTGCCTCGCGCTGCACTACTGCTGTGTATATACATTAATCTTTCTCCACACACTGCTGATTTCTGATTTCTATGAATAGCCGCAGTCGGCAACGCAAACTGGTTGTTACGTAATAAACTATTGCCTCATTGTTTAGCATGCGCCGTCATCAATCAATCAAATGAGCCGCAATATAAACAGGTGAAACTCTTTAAAATGTGATGACACATGGCCCGTGAAGTTTTTGAAATACATTTTTCCGCCTTTGACAGAAAAGCTTTGGGGGCTGGTTGTGTGGTTGTGTGGTTGTGTGTGGTCTTTGATGTATCCACGCA
>PIJE02000179.1:54470-259470 GCA_002895965.2 Coryphaenoides rupestris | reverse complement strand
TGATTGACAGGACTGAGTTAACGCAGGGAGCTCTTCAGATGCTACAGGCACATGCTGGTGGCACATTTTTGGTGCCCAGGCTTGTGGTGCCATGCTGTTTTTAGACACACGTTGGCAAACCAATCCATCCTACTGGCCCCCGGTGTTCTGATTAGTCCCATTTTCCGCATTCCCCTCTTAAATCCACTAAACAAAATGTTCCGAAGCAAAGATGGAGGCTATTGAGTGTTTGACCCCCCCACCCACACTTCCCTTTCCTGCGTTTTAGTGCTACTTAGTCCTCCGCATAGTGGCGGGAAAAAAATAGCCATGGAAATGATGGTTGCATGATAGATAGTGGCTTAAATAGGTTTGATATTCATTCTGAAGAATTGTGGATTTTTTTGGAGATATTTGGAGTCTCCTCAACAAAGCAAAAAACGTTTTGAGTCAGTTACTTCACTTAGTTATTTTTATTTCACACCTACACTTTGACCGTAGGCTAGCTTTGAGCTTTGTTATCCTTGTTTGGATGCCAGTTATCTCGCCACTATCCCCCCTTTCTAACACCATCTCCACGAGTCCTCCTTGTGTGCTACTTTATGCAGTACGACACCCGTTTCATTCAGCGCAAAATATTTTGGATATATTTGGGAAAATAGTGACCCACACGTCCACTAAACGTATTAAGATCAAAGTGCATCAACATATTGTCTAAATGGATTACATTTATACAGTGACTTCATCCAAAGCCCTTACAGTATTGCCTCACATTCACCCATTCATACACCGACGGCGGTGCCAACCATGCAAGGTAACAACCAACACGTCAGGAGCAGTTAGGGTTAGGTGGTGTCTCGCTCAGGGACACCTCCACACTTAGCTAGGAGGCGGAGCCCGGGGATCGAACCAGCAACCTTCTGGTTGTGAGACAACTGCTCTTACCTCCTGAGCTACTGCCGCCCTGAACTATTTTCAGAAAACCTGAAAAGAAAACGTACAACTTTGAGTGGCGTCATTATGAATGGTGGACTTGTACCTTTTCAGAGAGTTACATTATTCCTTTTTGTGTATCATATATTTCCTGTCTCCTGCGATCAGATTGCTCCACGAATGCAGTCAGATGCCCCCCACATCCCTAACTATGTGGGGCCATCTCCATCTCAAATATGACCTCAAAAACCATACGGATACCGATAGGATGGAACGATACGCGCATACGAAGATATGAAAATGCCGACGTACGCTAGAAAAAAAGATAGTTTTCCTTCCTCTCTCGAAAACTCTGCGCCGACCCGTCCGGTTGTGTGTTGAAAAGGCTCGCGCCCGCAAAGGTCAAGCGGGCAATCGATTCTGAGGAGCACTTCACCTCGATCGCTCTTTATCTATCTTTCTCACGTGCACGCACACACACACATGCATGCACACACACACACACCAGTTTGTGTGTCCAGTCCAGTGCACTCGCCGCGCCTGTCGGTGTGCCCTTCAGACAGGTCCGTTTCCGTGCCCTACGAACAGACAGATCGGAAAGTGTGTCTGACGGCGTGTCACCTCCTCCCTCTCCCTCCCTCCCTCCCTTCCTCCCTCCCTCTCCCTCCCTCTCGCCCTCCCTTCCTCCCTCTCCCTCCCTTCCTCCCTCTCACTCTCTCTCTCTCCCTCCCTTCCTCCCTCTCCCTCCCTCCCTTCCTCCCTCCTCCCTCCCTCCCTCCTCCCTCTCTCTCTCCCTCCCTCTCCCTCCCTTCCTCCCTCTCCCCCTCTCTCCCTCCCTTCCTCCCTCTCGCGCTCCCTCCCTCCCTTCCTCCCTCTCCCTCCCTTCCTCCCTCTCCCTCCCTTCCTCCCTCTCACCCCCTCCCTCCCTCTCCCTCCCTTCCTCCCTCTCGCCCTCTCTCCCTCCCTTCCTCCCTCTCGCGCTCCCTCCCTCCCTTCCTCCCTCTCCCTCCCTTCCTCCCTCTCCCTCCCTCTCGCCCTCTATCCCTCCTTCCCCTCTCCCTCCTCCCTCCCTTCCTCCCTCTCCCTCCCTTCCTCCCTCTCCCTCCCTCTCTCCCTCCCTTCCTCCCTCTCCCTCTCTCTCGCCCTCTCTCCCTCCCTTCCTCCCTCTCGCCCTCTCTCCCTCCCTTCACTCCTTCCACCCTCCCTCTACCTCCCTCCTCCATCATTTCCTTCCTTATTTCCATCTCCCTCCATCCCTCGTTCTCCATCTCCCTTCCTCGCTTCATCCCCCCCATACTTAGTTAGTTAAGTGAGTTAGTTGTCACCGTATTTCGTATTTTAAGTGTTGTTGGTACCAACCGTCATCATTGTTTTCATTCTAACTACCAATGTAATTTTTCCAAATGGTGGTTCCAAAGAATAACGGGAACTCAGGAACTGCAAATCCACCAAGGCGTGAAGAGTCTGGACCGAGACCACATCAAGGAGGGCAGAGTTTCATATATTGACGCCCATCGGTCTAGCACTAACACACACACTCACACATACACTGAAATCTACAAAATATAGAAATGCAGAGAGAGATAGAGAGAGAGAGAGAGAGAGAGAGAGAGAGAGAGAGAGAGAGAGAGAAAGAGAGAGGGAGCGAAGGGAAGAAAGTCTCTCAGCCGCTGGAGTTTGCAGCATTATCTCACAACACGTCCTCTTCATTTCCTTTCTCTTGCTCTCTCTCTCTCTCTCGCTCTCACCCACCCTTTTATCTCTGCTTAAGCCCCTTCCACTCTCTCTCTCTCCCTCTCCACACATCTCCCTCAAATGACATGAGACTCATTTCCCTGCTAGGGAGTGGACTTATAGGGGACATGAGCCATTGAGTCGCCTCTTCATTCTCCTTTTCTTTCTTTCTTTCTTTTTTTTATTTTATTTCCGTCTCTTTTCAGAGTCGACTGAGTCGACTCTGAAATGGTAGTCTGCACTTCTGAGGAGTTTTAGAATTAAGCAATAAGCCCCAAGAGGCTGAGGGGGTGTTAGGCTAACTTGTGTCGTGCCTAACAACGCCCCTTAGCTGTGCTAAAATCACGGTAAACCACGGCCTTGTGGGGCTTATTGCTCTTATAAAACGGTCACTACATTAAACTACATTAGGGTGTCATAAATCAACCACATCGTAACAAAAAATGCAAGAGTTTATTCATAACAAATAATAATTCTCCCGCCAAACAATGTAGTTCTACAGCAACATAGCAGATTGGTTGCCGTTTACGTTCACAAAATATTCAGTTTTTTGCTACTGAGAAATGAATATTCCACTAATAATCCTGTTTACTACGACATACATACGACAACATAAAACGCCCCCATGACGTAGTCCTACAGCGAGGATTTTCCTGCAGTCAATTTCCTGCAGTCATGTTGAAAAAAGAAATATACATAATAAAAAAGAAATTAAATAATAATAATAATAATAATAATAAACATTTTAAAAATTTTCCACCGGTGACGGACTTCAATCGTGCAAACACAGCCTCCCTCTTTTCAGTTGTTCAACCACCGTCGCGATATTAGCGCATATCCAAAAATTCAGAGACATATTGAATGCGCTGCATGCGGTTGGCGATCATATGGCAGGATGGTTGCCATGGTTGCCATCGACTCTTTGGAACAGTTTGTTTGCCTCAGTAATACTGATGTAATGTGGTCGCAGGTGTAAGGTTACAGAGTATTTTACCACGCCATCGAACGCGGCTCAGCCAATCATAATCGAGGACCGGGAACTATCCGTTTTCTAACGTTTTATAAATGTCAGCGACCTCGCGACGTAACAGAGTGAGACGTTTGAGGGTCCAGCTACAAAGAGATGATGGAAAATAATTGCGATAAAATGGCTTTTAATAAAAGTGTAAAAAGAGTGTAATAAAAGTCATTAAAAGAGTTTAGAACGAAGCCGTTTTTAAATGGAGCACACTCACACCTGGTGGTACAATAGGAGCCCTTCAAAGGTTGATAAGAACACCTCCTGCCTGGTTTTAGTGTGCATGCCATGCTGAGGGGTCATGTGACACAAGCTCTGTCCCCCGTCTCCATGGCGACACTGACAGACAGCTGATAAGAGTGTGCCATTTGTGGTTGCTAGAACCCGCATATGCCAGCCATCTTGTTAAAAGTTTAGCCCCACATACGTTGTCATCCCGACCCTCACCCCATCAACCCCAGCCAACACACCATCACCTCCACCCACTCCACCATCAGCTCGAGCCACCTCATCATCACCCCCACCCACACCATCACCCACTCCCACCAATGATGATGATGATTGATGATGTTGATGATGATGCCTTACAAGCCACATGCAACATTGTTGTTGTTGTTGTTGTCTGTACAGGCAAAGTGCACATGACATTACTCAGAAACTAAATCTCTCTCTCTCTCTCTCTCTCTCTCTCTCTCTCTCTCTCTCTCTCTCTCTCTCTCTCTCTCTCTCTCTCTCTCTCTCTCTCTCTTCGTCTCTCTCTCTCTCTCTCTCTCTCTCTCTCTCTCTCTCTCTCTCTCTCTCTCTCTCTCTCTCTCTCTCTCTCTCTCTCTCTCTCTCTCTCTCTCTCTCTCTCTGCACCCCCCCTTTCTCTCTCCTTCTCTCTCTGTCACTCCATCCTTGGATCTCGGATAATTTGATTTCCCCACTCTGTAGTTTTTCGCCCCAGTGGCAGTATATGGGCTAATTAAATTAACCCCCACCCCAACAGACACGCACACAAACACAAACACAAGCACACACACACACACACATACACACAAACACAAGCACACACACACACACACACACAAACACAAGCACACACACAAACACAAACACAAGCACCCGAAAGCTAGTTGTGGCTGGCAGCCCAAACTCTTTGACACAAACCGCAAGATTTCAGAGCAATGAAATGTCAGCGGAATCCCGGGCCGCATCACAGGGACACCCTCCACCGCCCCCCCCGCCCTGCCCACCCACACACACACACACACCCCGCTCTCCACCACCACCACCCCCACCACCCCCCCCCCACCCCATTACACCGCCAACTCATTTTTCGCCGGGGCACACCCGCCATAAGCACTTAGTCACCGTATGAGTCAAGCTACCCCCCCACCTCCTCCACCCCCCCGGTCAGGGAAGACGTCGTGTGCTGTGCCACTACAGTAGCTCTCTCTCTCTCTCTCTCTCTCTCCCTCGATGCCACACCGCTTGGAAACAAAACATATTGATCTTTGATTAGTTAGCGAGCATCCGTGGGCACGCCGGGGGGGGGTCGGCCGCTCGGAGAGAGAGGCCGAGACGGGGGTGGTGGGCAGAGGAGTGGGAGGGGGTCGGGGCCGCGTGCGGGGGCGGGCGGGGGGGGCCTCGATGCCACACCGCTTGGAAACAAAACATATTGATCTTTGATTAGTTAGCGAGCATCCTTCCCTCTCCCCCTCCTCCCCTCCTCCCTCCTCCCTCCTCCCCGCATCCAACGGCAAAATCCCAACTTGTAGTTCCATGCAGGCAGTCGCCAAAGGCTTTCTTATGAAATAGCTTTTCATTGGGCCAACGGGTCCCAAAAGCACAGAACATATAATTAAACAATGAGGCCGACGACACTGCAGCCCATTAACCCAGAGAGAGAATGGCAACGCAGATAGTCCTGTCCTCCACCAGGTACAGTAAACAAACGAAGCGCCCTTGTATTCCACAGTGACGTTCACAGCCAACAACCAACAGCAATCACGAGCGTTCAATGTTTATGCTTGTCTAATGTATTGTCTATTGTCCTGCACATTACCACATTTTTTTAAAGGTCCTGTATGTAAGAATAATGAATCCGTTCAGGGACTACATGTAGGATTTTACAGCACAAATCTCTTTAAATCACCAGTTTGTGAGCAGGTTGTGGTTGAAGTTAAAACATGAGAGCTTCCCCGACTCTCTCTGTTGGTAGAACAGCTTTTGGGATGATTTCTGTTATATTTGAATCGGGTCGGATTTCACAGGAAAAATGAACAAAGTGTAAGCGTGGATAATTATAAAATATATATATTTCATAGCTTTTTTAAATGTGTACAAGGTTTAATTATGATTGGAGCTAACATTAGTTTCTGATTGTTATTGTCTCAACCCACGGAGCTCAGAATGCACTGATATAGAAGTCTAGTCTATTTTTTGTTGTTGTTGGACGTTAGAATTATTGCAGTGTTCTGTGACGATGCTCGCATGCTTACAATGGTTGTTAATTGGAAAATAATAATATGAATGAAATAACTGAGGGCTTGTAGTCAGGCTTGTGATCCACAGCCAAGATGGATCCTGCATGCTGTGTCTGTGGCGTACATATGGGGCAGGGGGCTCTGCCCTGGTCGGGCCTGGATGCTAGCGAGACTTGAATGCTAATGATATGCACTGGCAGGTGGGCTCTGCTCGTCAACAAACACCCCCACCCACCACCACCACCACCCCCACCCACCACCACCACCACCCTCACCCTCCCCAGGCCAACGACGACGACGAGAGCGAGAGAGAAACGAACCGCGTGCACAATTATTTTTCATCTGTTTCCCTCCGAAAGGCACAAGACCGTCTTCCCACAACCGCCCCACTTTGAGCTGTCGCTAATCACAGACGGCAAACTGCACATTACATTACTCAGAAAATAAATCACTTTTTCTCTCTCCCTCTCGCTCTCTCTCTCTCCCCCTCTCTCTCTCCCCCTCCCTCCATCCTTGGATCTCAGATAATTTGACACTGGTTTGCATTCAAGCGATGCAGGTGTCTGTTATTAGCGTTAACATGTGGTATGTACAGATATAATGTACATATACTGTAGTTGGGGTCTTACTGATAGTACGGGCAGTATGTGTGGATAGAAAAGTGTATATATCTGAAAGTACCTGTACCAGAATTATTCGGGATATTCACACGCACATATATTTTGTTTATACAAATATATGTGCGTGTGAATATCCCGAATAATTCTGGTTTGTTTGGAGCACAGGTCATACACTAAACAAAAATGTTACTGCTGTCCAAAAGACAACGGCCTTTAAAGTTTAAAACAAGCTAAGCTTGGTACTGATAAGCACCAGAAATATATCATCATATACCATCAAGAAATTAAATATGGTGTTCTAGTACTATTTTTACATATGATTTATTCACTACACTATTCTCAACAAATAAAAGTATGAATTATATAAGAAAAGGAACTGCAAGCACAATTTGCTCAAGTTCAAGTTTGTTTATTATCAATTTGTCATTCATTCTTATACACATATATTATATATATATATATATATATACAGTATATATATATATATTCATAGTATACAAGAAAGAAATGGCGTTTCTCACAGACCAGACAAAAAACATACTAAAATACAACAAGATATAAAAATACAACATGAGGAAAAAAAAAACTACAATACGAAATCCTGTGTATAAACATAGTGATTAGCATATGTAAATATAGTGGACAGCGGGAAATTATAAGAATATAAATAATATATAAGCAATGCTTAACTTGCGATTAGCCACAGTTCCAATCAGCATATGGTGGCAACATCTGTAGCGACGTAGCATACAATTAATCCATGCTTGTAATCAAGGGATGCAAGTCCGTTGTCGGCACCATGGGTTGGCCTACCACCAATACAATGACAAACAAAAGGCCTGCAAGGATTTCACACATGGCAGTGGTGTCCGTTCATCTCTCATCGAGGTTCCCCTCCTCCTCCTCCACCTCTAACTCCTCCTCCTCCACCTCTAACTCCTCCTCCTCCCCTTCTTCCCCCTCTACGATGGGACACACCACCCTGCTCCTGTGGGGTTTGGCCTACATTACATTAGTGTCTCACAATAGACAGCGACGTAGATCAATTCGCTAAATTTTCATTCTCGTACATTTGACTCTTCCATCAGCGAAGAAAACCATTAATGAGAAAAACATTTGTGTGTGTGGGGGTGGAAGGGAGGAGGTGAGGCAGCCATGGGTGCCAGGGAATCACTCACGATGAGTCACTGATTGGAAAATCGTGAATTCTGCGCCCACGCCGCAGCGTGAGGCGCTCCTATGAGACACGTCGTGGTAAACCGATTCTCTGACGTTGTTGTGAAGTGAGCGAGTCCACGGGGGACGCTCAAGCACACGCACTGTGAGGACGATTCCTCACAGTTTATTTTTTGCAGAATATGTACAACAAACAATGTTGATCTCGTAGGTTAAGTCAACTAAGCGCAACCGTAGATTCACAACCCGCAACATTCATCTTATAGGCTACATCAATGATAGATATACTACGCAGATAAATATAATACAACAAATAAATAGCAATGAGCACGTCAATAAAAAAATAAAAAACGAATACCCAGTGGATAGTTAGGATAATATTGTGGAAAGTGTGGTTGTTTTGAGAGCAATTTCAGAGCCACAATGGAGTGAGAGGGGAGTTTTGCAAGATTGACAGGACCGGAGCGATGCAGGTGAACGACTGCTCGGAGCGAGACGGCGACGGAGCTCAGCCACACGTCAGGTTTTTAAACGGCGTCGAAAATCGAGGCTGACGTCGCTCAGTCACCTGTAACAACAGGGCCGCTGCCGCACCTCAACAGTGCACACAGGTACGGCCGGCGCGCTGCTTCGTCAGAACGCTGAGGCTCTGTAGCCCGCTCAGCGTGATAGTGAGGTGCACTCAGGTCAAGTCAAGTCACGTCAACTTTATTTGTACAGCCCTTAACCACAGTTCCAGTCTCAAAGGGCTTCACAGGCCATGTGATTATTACGGGCCATGAAAAGTGTACTCGCACTAGTAGTAGTAGTAAGCTAAAACGCGAGCATGGATGTGTGCTAAAGTGAGCACGAACACTGTTACATCCATTCCAGTAATATTTGACAGGGTGGCTGTTTAACATACTTAGAAAATCCATTGATAAATCAGAGATACCATCTATACATTTCCATGCATTGGAGGGAAGTGGATTCAAACTGCTGACACATGTATATTTATATTTATATATACTCTATATTGAACCAAAATTACATTGTCTGTCAATTGTCTGCTGTATCGTCAGTGATAAATAATTATTCAGTCTGGAAATTCAATGCTGGCAGCAGAGTTTCACAGATTTAGCCCCTGGGACCAAAGAACATTTTTTGGATAAGATATAAGCAGCCCACTTGTTCAGTGACTTAATGAAGCCACTGTGCCTGCCATGACAAATCAATGGCTCACAGGTCGGTACCAGTGGTCCATCCATGGTCTAGCTATCTTAAACCAATTTCCAATGAACAGTTCTTTGGTAGGTCTGTTGATCTCAGTTGCTCTATTTCTAATTCCATTTGATTCCATTTGCGCTGAGAATCAATTACGAGGATTCGATCAATTCGATCTGACGGAATTGACAATTGACTTTTGAAATCGTCTCTGTGTGCCTGTTACAGCTCAATATGGACAAGACCAAGTTTAAAGCAGTGTCCAAATCACAACATCTACGAACGCTCTGGTTGGTCTATTTGATCTGAATGTGTTAGGGTTCTTAAAATAGATACTAGCCTGCTGTCATTTAATTTAGTGCTCCGGGTGGGACGAGGGGGAAACCTTTACACTTGCATTGTTGTCACTGTGTAACTGGGCATATTTGTTTCCCTGGACATAAACACAAAATCTCATTAATCACATTGTATTACATTTATCAAGCCCGATTTGTGATGTCACAAATTACACGAAATCAGATTTTTACATTACTTTTTACTTACAAAGAGTACATTTGTTGAAAGAGACAGCAATATATCACTGTGGTACATAAAGATAAGAATAGAGCAGGTTTCCAGCATTCATAGTTGCAAGATTAATCGATTAAGCGATTACCGGGAGCCAGTGGAGGTCGCGGAAGAGGAGGGTTACAGGAGAGAATGTTGGTAAGTTGAAGACCAGGCACGCTGCTGCGTTCTGGACACGTTGTAAAGGGTTTGATAGCGGAGGCAGGGAGTCCAGCCAGGAGAGAGTTGCAGTAGTTGACGCGAGTGATGACGAGCCCTTAATATATTTCCCAATATTTCCCTGTTTTTTTTTTTTGCCCTGTCACTTAAATAAAATCCCACACAGCAAAATCCCATACCAAAAACTTGGGGGGGGGGGGAGACATGTTTTCTCCAACACCACCTCCTCCTCCTCCTCCTCCTCCCTTTAAAAACGAGTGTGTCAAAGAACTGCTGACACCACCAGCTGCTCCACCCCCCCCCCCCCCCCACCACCACCACCACCAGCAGCAGCAGCAGCATCACCAGCAGCACCTCCATATCTGCCCCGACTGGCTGCAGGGAGATAGAGACAGACAGAGAATTTCATGCTCTAATATTTCTGTTCCAAGCCTCCCTCTGACTTGAGTGATTGGAAAGGCTGTGGCACAGATCCCCAAGTCCCATGAGGAAGCGTTAAGCCGACCTTTCCTGTCCTGAAGTCGGGAGAGTTGACCGCAATGCATTTTTTTTCAAAGATGAAAAATATCCCACCGAGCGGCTGAATGTATTTTTCCTGAGAGCAGTTTCCTCACGTCGCACACAATGTGTATATTCTTTCAACTGTACCGACTGTAGTTATCCGGGTGTCCAGAAATGTTAAAATGGGTCACTTCTTACCCCTTTTATTTGATTTTGTGTGCATGTCTGCAATGTAGTGCCAGACTTTATTATTATTGTTGTTATTATTATTATTAATATTATTATTAATTAAATGTTCATTGGACTTTTTAGCAAGGGGCAGTGTTCTTGCATACTTGATACCCAGGGATTCTTGCTCTGTAACAACGTCATTGCATTGCATAACACATGCAAGCTCTCAGATTTTGCAATAAATATACAGAAAGAGAAGTTTATCCTTCCTTAATCCATGTTTCAATATGTGTCTCGGTTTTATTAGCAGACGAAACAAACACGGCTTGATTTGAACAAATGGTACAAATCACCATGTCCCCTGAATCGCTTGTCTAATGGTATTTAATAACAACATCCGGGCAGAGTTTCTCCAGACCATGTTTATCAATCCTGATTCACCCTGTCAGGGTGTATACAAGCCAGCATAACATAATATAACCACCCGGTTCATTACGTCTGAACTGACCTGGTTGTTCTCTACAATTCTCCATGAGTCACTGCTGCTGGTGTGGTGTGCAGCTAGCAGTGACTCTCCCACATGCAAACGCGTACCGCGCACTGTACAGGTCAGAGGTTTCCATGGTCACGGTCCCTGAGTGACATGAGTTCTGACAGCCGGTTCCACACCAGCTCGCAGGCGGCAGCGATGGGCCCCTCGCGATCTGTCAAAAAAAACCGCTTTCCTTGCAGGAAGTGGACACTTTAAGCCTGACAAATGCTCGGGGCAGTTTGGTTAAGCTATGCTCGGTGGGCGGCGGGGGTCTCAGAGAGCTTCGCGCTGAGGTGTCATCCTGTCACCGCTGTGAAGGACACATTTACACAGTCCGTGGATTTGATAAATGTACATCTCTTTGACACGGGGTCTCATAATAATAATCGCTAATCCCCAGTGGGGTTTTTTTTTTTTTGGCGACACCTACCAGTACACATTAGAACAACGTGTTAACGCTGTATTACATGATGTACTGTAGCCCTCATTCCCCTATCCATCTCCACTTCGCCCCCACATGGCATTCTGTATTATGCCAACACCTTCACCGGCTTCCAATACAGCACCGAATCCATTTCAAGATCCTCCTCATCACTTACAAAGCTCTCAATAATCTCGCCCCCTCATACCTGACAGATCTCCTCCATCGCCACTCCCCCACTCGCCACCTCCGATCTGCCGATGCCAACCTTCTCACCCCCATCACCAAGACCAAGTACCGCACCTTGGGGGACAGAGCCTTTGCCGTCGCTGCCCCAACCCTCTGGAATTCCCTGCCTCCTAACATCTGAAACTCAGAGGGGCGGTGGTGGTGAGGGGTGGTGGTGGTGGTGGTGGTGGTGAGGGGTGGTGGTGGTGGAGGTGGTGGTGGTGGTGGTGGTGGTGAGGGGTGGTGGTGGTGGTGGAGGAGGTGTTGGTGGTGGTGGTGGTGGTGGTGGTGGTGGTGACGGGGGATAAGCTTTGTCATTATCATCCAACATGCTAGCAAGCCCCTGGTCCCTTCCAACTGTCACCGTCGAAGACCGTTGGCCCATGTGGCGCGATGAACCGTTAATGTTGGCGTCCTACTTTTCCCAGAGACGTCGTCTGTTCGTCTCCTCCCCCTCGTGTCCTCTGTCGCTAGTGTGACTGACTGTTTGCAGCCACGCGGCAGACAGATGTGTACATTAAGGAGAAACGACGACGACTGATTCTGTATTTTTAAAAGACGACCCACACTCTCTCTCTCTCTCTCTCTCTCTCTCTCTCTCTCTCTCTCTCTCTCTCTCTCTCTCTCTCTCTCTCTCTCTCTCTCTCTCTCTCTCTCTCTCTCTCTCTCTCTCTCTCTCTCTCTCTCTCTCTCTCTCTCTCTCTCTCTCTCTCTCTCTCTCTCTCTCTCTCTCTCTCTCTCTCTCTCAAAGCATGAATATAATTTGTCTGGGCTACCGAAGCATGGTCTTCTAGTTGCGGAGGAAAAAAACATTCCTTCCCATGTCCATTTTTAATGACTAATCTGCTATTGGAAAACACATCCATCATCTTCGCAGTCCTGACGAGAATCGTGTAATGTGATTTTCGGTGCTAATCCGACTGTGCCAACGATGCCAACTAGCAGTTGGCCACTGACTGACGGGTGCCCGTTCACACACGCTGCACCCACCGTGGACGTGTAATAAAATCAGGACACGGATGTGTTTTTTATAGATTTGTATGCATCCCGTCGTTTATGTAGCAGAGTGAGTGGATAAGACTGTGGTCCACGCTCCGTTAAGTGTGAGATGTTGTTCGCGCAAGAGTTAGAATGCGAGTGTCAGGAGTCAGGAGCGTGATACAATCTATATAAATCATAATTTCTACATTCTCGAGGGTCGTAAAGATACGATCTTTATAACTCATCATTTCTACATTCCTAAGGGGTCTTAAAGAAGCAATCTTTATAACTCATAATTCCTACATTTCTATGCTAAACTGGGCGGCTAGAGGAAAAAAAATGCCCAGGGTCTTTCGCATTTCATCTTCTGGCTTTTTAAATCAAAACTTAAGCACAAAACTTCCAGCACCATAAATGCAAGTTGGACTTTAAATCCTGACTATATTTCTGCCTGCAGCAGCGTCCTTTATCTGTATTGTGAGCGTTCACTTCAGAGTTGTGACACTTCCGCTTCACACTTCACAGAAACGTGTTTCATTTTAACACTTTGTGGTTGCAATTGGCTTTAATGTGGTACCAAAAACTAGTAGCAAAAGCGTATGTTTAAACCATATTTGGTAAATAGTAAATGGATTGCATTTATAAAGCGCTGTTATCCAAAGCGCTTTACAGTTGCCTCACATTCATCCATTGATGGCGGTGTCAACCATGTAATGTAACAACCAACACATCAGGAGCATTTAGGGTTAGGTGGTGTCTTGCTCAGGGACACCGCGACTTTTAGCTAGTATCGCCCCGTATTTGGAGAGTATTGGGATGCTCATGAGAAAGCCTGAACTCTTTTGCCCTGTTTCTGATACCACACAACATGACAATCAATATGTATGTCGTTAATAAAAAAAACATGAATACAATTAGAATCTAAACCAGGGTCTGGAACCTTGTCAATTGGCAGCTTTGTGACGTGGTCTAATGGTGCGTTCCATTTACCTCGGAAGTCGGAACTGGGAATGTCGTCACACCCGAGTTGACCGCGTTCCAGTTAACAAGTCGGAAAACCAAGATGGACGCCTTGTTTTACCAGTCGATAACAACGTATTATGCGGCATTTTGCGCATACAAACACCATCGCAACATGTCCACAGGTAGAAGTTGGAAAGTACTGTGTGTACGACTGATTATACAGCACTTCTGTCTATTTGAGACAGAAATAGACAGAAGTGCTGTCTATTACTACAGCTTTCACTGACTGCGGAGCAGCCATCTTTGATTTCTAAGTCGGGGTTGTGAGATTCGTCTGACTTTCCGAGTTGGAAATCTGACTTCAGTATGTGTGTGTTCTGTGATCTCCTCCATCTCCAGACTTGCGGCGGATGACGGCAGGCTTCATGGGCATGGCGGTCGCCATCATACTGTTCGGTTGGGTCGTCGGCGTGCTTGGCTGCTGCTGGGACCGCGGACTCATGCAGTACGTGGCGGGCCTGCTCTTCCTCATGGGAGGTGAGACACACACACAGGAAGTCTATGGGGGAGTAGAGGGACTCTATGGTGCTCTATGGGGGTGTAGAGGGACTCTATGAGGGAGTAGAGGGACAGTATGGGGCTCTATGGAGTAGAGGGACACTATGGGGGAGTAGAGGAATTCTAAGGGCAATAGAAGCACTCTATTCGGAGTAGAAGGACACTGGGGGAGTAGGGGGAGTAGAGGGACTCTATGGGACTCTATGGGGGAGTAGAGGGACTTTCTAATGTCATAAGGAAAGCTAATGTACATGGAGTATGTAGAAAACAAATTTATGCAATACACATACACTGATTTCCATATACATATACATCCCTTGTTTCTGAAGGAAGAGTTGGTGTGGCCATGGGGCAGTTTAGCCTTGGCTTTGTTTTTCACGATTTGACAGCACATCAAATTAAACGTGAATAAAACAAATAATTCCAAAAGATAATCACAAAGAAGAAGTAACCTTCCTGTCTCCCAGATGTTGTGGGCTGTACCAACACAGACCTCACCCTCCGTGTTAGCTCTGTGCGTGCTGCGCAATGCTAGCGGAAGCATGCTGAGCCTCAATTAAGGCTGGCTGCGGATTCCGGCTACACCCTTCAGTTTGATAATGAGCAGGCAATTACAAATAAAAGCCCCCGGTGTTTGGTAATGGAAGGGGCGGTGGGGGTGGGGGTGGGGAGGACACGATGCACATCCCTGGTCATGTGACTGTCCCCGGGTCACAAGATGCAGAAGCGGGAGCCAAATTAGATGCCATATAACCTTAGGAAATTGGTCGGAAAAATCAACTGCCCCCAAGATTATGCCAGGAATTAGACACGGGGGAGATGCTACTTTAGACCGGCCAAGCTACAACCAACGTGTCAAATTGTCCAACAACTAATAATTTTTGCAAGCGAATAAAACCAAATAAAACTGTATCAAACGTACGACATGAATTAGTAAATTAATCCAGTGGGTGGCTTCATAACATAGACAATACCAGAACTCATCGAGGACACCGTTCCCGAATCAAGACAGATTTCTAACACCATTATGTATTTCAGTCTTTTGTTTTCTTGACATGGGTTGTAGTCGAAAGGTTAAAAAAATACATCCTGTGTCCTTTCCTAACCACTTTTCCTTCACCCCATCATGAGGTAAAGGTCCAAGAAAAGATGTGAAGGAGAATTCTAAAGACTTAGGAAAAGACGGTGTCCGACTGCAGTTACACTAGGATACATTATGAAAATTAGCAATTATTACCAGATTCAAATTGAAATAAAAAAGGATATAGGCTGGTCACAAAGTTAAACGAAAAGCTTGTCACATTGAGAGTGGTTGCTCACTCTCATCCTCTGTCCCGCTCATACACAAATCTCATTAAGTATTGTTTACATGATGATCGGTTTCGTAAAGGATGGTCCCAGTCCCGATGCTAAAACTTCCTTAGCATTTATAGAATACAACCTTATACTTATCATACTCTTATCATGGCTGCCACTAACAAACTCACTAGGAACATTCCTAAGCAAAAAAAAAGACTATTCGACTGCAACCTTAGCCTTTGCAAAACCTTGAGAGTAGTGTTACTGTTGATGCAACAAAATGTCCCCTCCCTCTCTCCTCCTCCCTCCCTCTCTCCTCCTCCTCCCTCCCTCTCTCCTCCCGCCCGATGTTTCTGCACCACTGAGAAGTGTAGCGTTTCATGCGTCTGTGATTGACAGGCAAGATTAATTATCTGAGACAAGGGGGAAGAGATACCCTGATTGGTCAGAATCACGAGGGATCGGTCTAAAATCTAATTTGGCTCAGACAGAGGCAGGCGCAGTCAACTCGAAACAGATGATTCGAACATCGTGTATATTACTCACTAATATCTGCCAGCTGGCTATGCCATTCCTAAACAATTGCATTGAAATAATATCTCTTAAGTTTGACCTACAGCACCTTTAAATTTTTTATTTAGTATTTAGTATAGCTATATTAGTTTTTGTCTCTTTTATGCAATTCTTTTTTCTTTTCTACATTTTTTAGGCTACAGGTAAGATAAGATAAAACTTTATTAATCCCGAAGGAAATTCTTGTGCCAGAGGTTGCATAGCAATAGAATAATAAACAATAAGATTTCCATATACATATACATCCTCTGTTTCTGAAAGAAGAGTTTGTGTGCCATGGGGCAGTTTAGCTGATTGGCTTCACGATTTGAAAGCACATCAAATTAAACGTGAATAAAAACAATTAATTCCAAAAAGAAATCACAAAGAAGAAGAAACCTTCCTGTCTCCCAGATTGTTGTGGGCTGTACCAACACAGACCTCACCTCCGTGTTAGCTCTGTGCGTGCTGCGCAATGCTAGGCGGAAGCATGCTTGAGCCTCAATTAAGGCTGGCTGGGATTCCGGCTACACCCTTCAGTTTGATAATGAGCAGGCCAATTACAAAATAAAAGCCCCCCGGTTTGGTTAATGGAAGGGCGGTGGTGGGGGTGGGGAGGACGATGGCACATTCCCTGGTCATGTGGACTTGTCCCCGGGTCACAAGATGCAGAAAGCCGGAGCCAAATTAGATTGCCTAATAACCTTAAGGAAATTGGTCGGAAAAATCAATGCCCCCAAGATATGCAGGAATTAGACACGGGGGAGATGCTACTTTAGACCGGCCAAGCTACAAACCAACGTGTCAAATTGTCCAACAACTAAATAATTTTGCAAGCGAATAAAACCAAATAAAAACTGTATCAAACGTACGACATGAATTAGTAAATTAATCCAGTGGGTGGCTTCATAACAAGACAATACCAGACTCATCGGAGGACACCGTTCCCGAATCAGACAGATTTCTAACACCATTATGTATTTCAGTCTTTTGTTTTCTTGACATGGGTTGTAGTCGAAAGGTTAAAAAAAATACATCCTGTGTCCTTTCCTAACCACTTTTCCTTCACCCCATCATGAGGTAAAGGTCAAGAAAAGATGTGAAGGAGAATTCTTAAAGACTTAGGAAAAGACGGTGTCCGACTGCAGTTACACTAGGATACATTATGAAAATTAGCAATTATTACCAAGATTCAAATTGAAATAAAAAAGGAATATAGGCTGGTCACAAAAGTTAAACGAAAAGCTTGTCACATTGAGAGTGGTTGCTCACTCTCATCCTCCTGTCCGCTCATACACAAATCTCAATTAGTATTGTTTACATGATGATCGGTTTCGTAAAGGATGGTCCAGTCCCCGATGCTAAAACTTCCTTAGCATTTATAGAATACAACCTTATACTTATCATACTCTTATCATGGCTGCCACTAACAAACTTCACTTAGGAACATTCCTAAGCAAAAAAAAAGACTATTCGACTGCAACCTTAGCCTTTGCAAAACCTTGAGAGTAGTGTTACCTGTTGATGCAACAAAATGTCCCCTCCCTCTCTCCTCCCTCCCTCCCTCTCTCCTCCCTCCCTCCCTCCCTCTCTCCTCCCGCCCGATGTTTCTGCACCACTGAGAAGTGTAGCGTTTCATGCGTCTGTGATTGACAGGCAAGATTAATTATCTGAGACAAGGGGGAAGAGATACCCTGATTGGTCAGATATCACGAGGGATCGGTCTAAAATCTAATTTGGCTCAGACAGAGGCAGGCGCAGTCAACTCGAAACAGATATTCGAAACATCGTGTATATTACTCACTAATATCTGCCAGCTGGCTATGCCATTCCTAAACAATTGCATTGAAATAATATCTCTTAAGTTTGACCTACAGCACCTTTAAATTTTTTATTTAGTATTTAGTATAGCTATATTAGTTTTTGTCTCTTTTATGCAATTCTTTTTTCTTTTCTACATTTTTTAGGCTACAGGTAAGATAAGATAAAACTTTATTAATCCCGAAGGAAATTCTTGTGCCAGAGGTTGCATAGCAATAGAATAATAAACAATAGAGAAATAAACAATAGAATAATACAAATAAAATACATTTACAAATGTACAGTGAGTCTAAATATAAAAATATAGGTAAGATATTCAGTCAGCAAAACAAGTTGGCAATGATATTGAGGAGTAGTAGTAAGAAGTAGTAGTCCACATGAGAAATATTGCACATGATGATGAAAGGTAATAATTGAAGGGTAATAATAATAATAGTGAGAGGAGGTATTGCGAAGGGCTGGGAGATCTGGCAAAAAATCGAATTACGATTTTTTTTTGCCGTATTGATCGATTTTCAATTTTTTTAAAACAATATAGAATTTGATAATGCTGCCAGTTTGAAGAGTATCCCGATAATGATAAATGAAGAAGACACCAGAGGGTTCATTAGTTAAACTTTAGAACAGTTTATTAACAAAAAATATTTAAATATTAACCACTGCAAACATGCTGTAATAGCCTTAATAAAACACACGTTAATAAAACATATTTTTTTCAAGTTTTTCAAGGTAGACAAAAATAGTAAAATAAGTGGCTCAAATGCCCTGTGCAACTTTAATATAAAATAAAGTACGAAATATGAATTATGAAGTGGTTAAATGTTTTAGAGGTAGACATTAATAAAAAGGTGCAAAATGTAAACATTTAGAATAAGAAAAATCAACATTTATCAACAATGGTTTAGTAAACCGTTCCCTCGGATTCGTAAATCGTGCGCACGGTTTACTAACTCGTTCCCACGGATTCGGAAATCCGTGTGCAGAAGAGGGCATGTGGATTATGAATCCGAGGGAACGATTTAGTAAACCATGCACACGATTTACGAATCCGAGGGAACGAGTTACGGATTTACACATCGTTGTTTTTTTTTATCATGTGACCTGAGGGGGGCTCCGTACAATACAGTACGATACTGCATTATTTATATCCTCGCTTCTTTTTGAACGTCTTTCATACGGGAAATGGCAGCAAATGACGACACAGTCGATGCTTGTTTGGGCCCCGCTGCTACTTGAAGGCTTTCTTGGCTCCGCAGCTCCAGGCTCTCCGCGTAGTCGCTGGGTGCTACCGTCTCAGGTGCTTCAATAGGTTGCTCTCCCGTCTTGGTCGATACCGTCCGACGACATGTAGACACAGACGTTTTCTGCGCCTTGTCGTTTTTAAAGTAACCAAATCAGTTCCATATCATAGACTTCGTGAGGCGCTTTATGTCGACAATTTGGTCACTTTGTAACTCTCGTTCCTCGCCGGTGTCACTCAGTCTGTTGTCCTTTCTTCACGTCGCTGTTGGTAAACAGCACCTCGTGCCGTGGTATAAATGGGCGTGTCGAGCCAAAACACTGCAGACCGATTGGCTGTTGTCGTGTTATTTTGGCTGCGCCAATCGCCAATCGTAGCGAATGGGCGTGTCGAGACAAACAATGCTGACTGATTGGCTGTATTCACGTTTATTTCTGTTGCGTCATGACGCTGCTGTCAGATCTATCCAGATCGGCAAAAATTTTATCGCAATTTCTTTAATCGCCCAACCCTAGTATTGCGCATGATATTAAGAATGTTGCACATAATGATGAAAGGTAATGTAGCATGGTAATAGTTTGGCTATATTAGTTTTTGTCTCTTTTATGCAATTGTTCTCATGCGATCATTTTTAGGCTACAGGTCAGTCAACATGTAAACAAGTTTGTTAGTCTGTAAGCATGTATGAGTCATGCACGACTCACGTGACACTTGGCTGCTCTCCCTTCTCCCTCCGCAGGCACCTTCTGCATCATCTCGCTGTGCACCTGCGTGGCGGGCATCAACTTCGAGCTGTCCCGCTACCCGCGCTACCTCTACGGCCTGCCCGACGACATCGGCCACGGCTACGGCTGGTCCATGTTCTGCGCGTGGGGCGGCCTGGGCCTCACGCTGATCGCGGGCTTCTTCTGCACGCTGGCGCCGTCCGTGCAGCCCGTCCCGCGCTCCACCTGCCCCAAGAGCCGACAGGAGAACGGCACCGTCTGCTAGAAGGGGGTCGGGGGGGGGGGGGGGGAAACACACACGCCACTCGCCAAAACAAAAAAAACAAACAAAACAAAACAAAAAACTAACTCCCGCCCACCTCCCCTTCGCCGCCTCCTCCTCCTCGACCCCCTCACCACCTACACCACCGGCCGTTTCGGAGTGCGGAAAAAGATACAAGACCAACTTTACAGTAAAAAATAAAACACTAAACTAAACCGAGGGGAACAAGAACATCGGAAAGTAACTAACAAACAGACAGGACTGTTCCATGCGTTTATTCGTTGATTCATCCGAAATCCCTCCTGGTTGCCCAAATGTGTATTTTCTTTTCGACCATACATCTATTTTTTATTCCGTGGGTGTGCGTGCGTGCGTGCGTGTGTGAATTCATGATCTATATCTAAAGAGTACAACCGAAAAATAATTGTCGGAGAAAATTCTCGAAACAGGATTTTCTTTTCGTGGTTTTGTGGAGTTGAGACCGAACTCGGTGGTCCGTCGATGGACGATGAGGTCTCACGCGAAAAAAAAATACGAACTATCGCAGAGGATGAAAGCGGTGAGGTCACGACGGGGATTACATCCAGGACCGGGAGAACGTGATAGCAGAACAGCGTTTTCTATGCGTAAAAAATGGATGGAACAAGCGATGGAAAAGTACTGACAGTATTGAAGCCGAACGGTCACAGTGTTGAGAGCGTTGGGGAAAGAAACTTGAAAAAAAAACAACAGACTTCTTTCGTTGGAGATCTGGCGCACACTCCTTGAAACCGGTTTGACGGTATTCACACACAGGATTCGGAACAATCCTGAAGTTTAGTATGGAAAGAGGGATGAGCTTTGGGACTTTGCCAAAATGGACAACCAACGATACTTTACCATCTGAGGACTTCCCTTCCCTCTCCACAAACGCTGATACAAAATATACACGCTGATCGACTGGACTAATGGGAGTTAGGAGTTTGTGTGTGTGTGGAGGGGGGGGGGGGCACTGTCACCGCCACCCCCCCCGACCAGCCACCACCATTGTTCATTACTGTACAGAATATTCCAGAAGAAGTGGCAAAAAAAACAACAGGATCCAACAAACGCACGCTTTGAAGACATTTTCATTCCCGTGTTGTCGCTCATTCCCCAGGACTCTCGAGAGTTACATAGTGTTTTATACGTTAACAGTCCCTGTTCAATTCAATTCTCTCCACAGTTTCCCATTTTCTCTTACTAAAATTGATGTTTACCCCCCCCCCCCCCCCCAATTACCGACGATGCATTTAATTAATTAACTGTCTTCTGACCTTAGCAGTTGGTTTGGCAGAGCGTGCCATGTTTGTTTGAGTTCTGCATTGTAATCATTCAGCTAGAGTTATGCGTGTGTGTGTGTGTGTGTGTGTGTGAGGTTACAGTTCTACAGTCTCTATGGAAGAAAAACCAAAAATTACAAAATTTGTTGTAACGTTTATAATAACAAGCTCAGGGGACGTAGATGAACACAGGCAGAGAGGGCTTTGAGGAACAGAATTGCAAAACAACACAAACAAGCAAACGAACAAAAAGAGAAAGAGCACGATGCGGTATCCCGTCTCAAAGAGCGCAACCCAGCAGACCTGGGGGATTTGACAGGGCGGCAAGGCGTTCACTGGAAAACGTTTGTCTTTAACCTTCTGTGGCTGACGCAAGAGTGTCTGCGTGTGTTTTTTCCTCCCCTTCCAGGAGAACGTTGTTTCGTTTGGTGTCGCTCCTGAGAGAATGGAGAACGACTACCTCCTTGGGCTGCGATTAGTATTTCAGAGCCGCGTCGAGATGCGAGAGGATTTCTATCCGCGCCGCCAACACCGGAGAACGTCGTCAACAACTCTAAGCGGAGGCAATTTGAACACGTTACAAAAGGTCGTCACCCGAAATGCAGAATGAAAAAGATTAAACGGATGACTTGAGGCGGTTAGGATAACAACGTAAACATAAAACTAAATCAAATTTCTGGGGACGGCTTAATGCAGACCCTTGTTTCTGATTGGCTCAAATTGGTGCCGGCATGTGTGTGTGGCCAGGGTTTGATGACATCACCGTTTTGAGTGTTGGGTTCGTAATTCAAATAGTTGACCGATTTTCATTCGTGAATGCGGTCATATATAGTAACAGACCTATCATTTGTGTGGAGGTGGTGATGGTGGGCTGGGTTGTGTGTGTGTGTGTGTGTGTGTGTGTGTGTGTGTGTGTGTGTGTGTGTGTGTGTGTGTGAGAGAGAGGTAGAGGGGCCCCGTAAACCACAGTAAAATCGCCCCCCTCTAGAATAGACCCCCTGCAGAATCCACACGACTTTTGCCAAAACAAAACAAAAACCGAAAACAGAACCAGCTAGGAACTTGAACATATCAAAGAGCGGTCTTCGGCTAATATGCAAAACAGTTTTTCCCAACAGTGATCAGATTCATAAAAGGCAGCCCCAGAAACATTTACATTCCTCAGATTCATACGGTTTGGCTCAAGCTGAGGTTTTAGACATGGAGATAACTTTGAAGAAATGTTCAGCGTTCACCGCTAAAATTATTCTGATATTTTCGCAGAGGCTCCAAGTGCCCTCAATGGTACTTACAACCTTGGCAGTTGGTAGTTATTAATTAACATTACATTATTAACATTAAAAGAAAAGGCCCTAGAATGTGGCATGCTGATTGGTGGCTTGCTGATTGGTGAGTGTCCTGTGGAAAGTGGGGGCTCCAGTTTTTTTTTGGGTATTTCTCTTAATAAATGTTCTTTTTCGACACAAGATAACGCAATTGACCATGAAATTACTTCAAACTCGAACGGACACAGTTCCGAGAGCTGCAGAAGGTTTAAAAAGAAACAAGTGTTCCTCTTGGAGAATGTATCTTTAGGGACGTGCTCAAAAGATGGTTTTGATTAAATTGTTGCAGAATATGGTTGGGGGGGGGGGGGGGCTGTCCAACCCTACATCTGAAGCACAGTTGTTCTGACACTACTTAACAGCCATAGATCTGTTCACGCCTGCCTGTATCCAAAGTTAAGCAGACTGTTAGCGAGCGTGCACACACACATTGGGCTAACACCAGAATAAATCACGTTTTGTTTCCCCCTTCTTCCCCTGAATGGAAAATATGCAAAGGTTAGCTTTGCTAAAACAACAGTATGACGCACAATCACCCAGATAAGCACACACATTACACAAGTGACTGTGCCTGCGTGAGAGGTACGGTGAGTGAGCAGGCCCCGTTGAGGGGTCAACATTTAGACAAGTCACCCCCACGTTGTTTCTCTATCAAGCCAGAATTAGGAGGGGGGGGATATCGTGGTAAAAAGGCACAGGAGACTAAAGGAGAGCCGTGTTATCTTAATAGACCATGGGAGGGCTTTTCAACAATCACTTTGAGACAACAACGATGCAGGACTTACCACGACTGTGTTAAACGTTTTCAACTCATTGCAGACCACTAGCGGCAAAAATGTGTGGACGACGACGATTCGGCAAGAATCGGTAAAGTTCTCGTGGGTTTCTGGCGATGGAGATACTGCAGCTTTTATTTTTGGGAACGGACGTTGGGAAAACAAAAAAAAAGGATCTATCAACCTTTAACATCAGTAATGTGTCTGTTGAGTAAAAAAAATAAAAACATAACATTATAGGAAATAAAAGAAAAAAATGGAAATGTTCTACTGTGGAATGTAAAATCACTACAAAATAAATCCATCGGTGTGTTTACTAATGCTGTCCATTGTCCTACATGATATATGGCTGTGTGTTGCTCCTGTGCGTAAAAGTTGGGATCACTGCATAACCTCGAGTTCTATTTAATTTGGTCTTGCATATGAAACCTTCAACACTGCATAAACAAAGTGAATTCAGTGAATCCTTATGCCTGGGAGGGACCAAAACACTATGAAATAGTTAAATGCGAGTCAAGGACTGCTGGACTGGTACATTGTTAATACAAGGTCGGGTGAACAATGTATTGGAGCAGGAAATGTTTACCATTTTAAGATGGATGCTTTTTTTTCAGGTCTCTGCTCCTTTCACCCAACTGTTTATTAATGTCATCAAGATGCCTCGATGGATGAAACAAGTGGAGATAGATATAATTGTTTTGATGTTTTAACCTACGCACTAAATTACAAAAGAAATACACTGATGTCGCCAGTAAGTATGCAAGGGTAACTGTGCAAGGCAGAAAATACAAGCCTAGATTATAAAGTACTCCATTTCCATAGCGTTTGCTTCTCCTGGAAGAAAACCAAATGAACTGGCCCACACTGAAAGCATAGTCTACTAAATGCTTAACCACTCTCATCGTCAAGGCTACATGCCTAATCACAGGTAGTTACGACAATTCCTTGCTAAACGATGATTTGGATAACGAAATACTCAAAGACCAACTGTTGAGTGTGAAAAAAAACCATACAATTCCACTTGAAAGAAAAACTTTGAGCAGCAAATATGAAACAAACGCGACACAGGTACCATGTTTTTCATTTTTTTTATTTTAAGATTTAGTTTGTTGTATTTTGTTTTCTCCTAGACTTGTGGAGGGGTCGGTGCCCTCAGCTCTTCATATTAACTTGTTTGGTTAGCATGACAGAATTCCCATTGTTAGCCTGTCAATTTATTAAATC
Source organism: Coryphaenoides rupestris (assembly GCA_002895965.2). Classification (NCBI taxonomy): domain Eukaryota; kingdom Metazoa; phylum Chordata; class Actinopteri; order Gadiformes; family Macrouridae; genus Coryphaenoides; species Coryphaenoides rupestris. The sequence continues at coordinate 234,733 of PIJE02000179.1, read as the reverse complement.
CACTTTTTTTTTTCCAAATCCAATACTGGAGGTGGTCCGGTCATTCTGTAGAAAATAAAATTAAAAATGCGAGACCAATAAAAATAAAAAATAAAATGTTTTGGGCAATGACATGAATACTTGGTGCCCGTCTACTCTCATTAGCGGTTGCTTCAGTTGGCCATTAAGCTACGCTAACCCAATCAGACAAAGCCAAAAAACATTAAAAGAAAATAAAGGTTAGAACGCATGCCAAATCGCTGCATCAAACGCAATGATTGAACAGAACGTAATCTAATCGACTAATGGGGACATCCCGACCGCATCGCGCTCCAACGTCAATCACAACCTCCCGCGGTCCGGTCGCGTTTAGCTAGCTCTCGAGAATCATGATTTCAAACGCGACGAGACTTCTGAGGCAGCGGAGTAGTGAATTGGGACGGCGGGCAGAGGGCGAGGTACTTTTACGTGTTAATTGATCGCAGCGCGCGACAAATGAGCACCACATAGTGGCGCCGATTTCAATCTCACGCTGTACCGAGTAATCTGCTCGTGAAAGGCATCTCTTTACCGTTTCGCGACCGACCGACCGACCGATGGCGGACTAGAAAAGGCCCTATGCTCTGATGCAGAGGTTTGGCCGTGAGATGGAATAATAAGTGGGGATTGATTGGGAGGAGGGGGTTTGGTTAAAAACCCAGACCTCCTTGCTACTCCTTATTGTCTCATACACACAGACCCACGACGCATTAGACACACTGCTTGCCACTGTTCTAGCAAAGTCTTGTTTTTCAAAGGCTTTTTTCCCCCAAATGCATTTTTGGTATTTATAATTTTACAATTGAGTTTGCTCTTGTAGATTGTGGTGTGTGGTTAACACACAGAAGACAATTCTCACTGCTCAGAGTCGAGCAAGACGGAATGCTTCTGGACAGACTGCTCGTCTTTCTGGGTCAAACGGCAGATCTTTTAGGTGAAAGCGTTAACGCTTTTTTAACTAGCCTTGAGATGTTTGTGTGGTTCTGATTGAAACACTGGGGATAGTGACGTTGTGTCTTGGTCAACTACGGCTAATTAGCGATAGCGATGCTACGCTGTCCAGATGCTTTTGGCCAGTGCTAGCCACAGAGGGCTATGGTGCTTTTTTGGTCCCAACTAAAAACAACCAACTAGAGAGCAGACAGAAACGCAAAAAAATTATAGGAGATGGCGGAAGGAGAAGGAACAAAAAAAAAGAATTATTATAGCAAATGTAAATATTTGTGTTAATAGTCGTCTCCAGATTGGGTGTGTGTGTTCTGATTGGGTCTGGTTGTGGAGTGTTTGGGGCGGGGTTATTATGGGTTATGAGTAGGAGTTCCTATGGGGGTTGGAGGAGTGAGCCTCAGGGTCCTAGTGCCGGTCCATGGCGGCACTCTGTAGCAGCTCTGTCTGGCTCTGTACCGGAGGTCTGAAGGCGGGGGTCTGGAAGCCCGGCGGGGGGCCGGCGTGGAACGGACCGGCGGGGATCCCCGGGGGTAGCGGAGGGTAGGGACCCCAGCCTAATCTGTGGAGTGGGATGTGGCTCCCGAAGTGGGTGCTGTGTGGGTGCTGGGCATGCGCGGCGGGGGTATTGGATGTGGCGGTGGTGGGGGTGGCGAGGGAGGCGGGGCTAGGGGCGGAGCTGGATGGCGTGTCCATTTCGGTGAGCGCCTGTAGAGACTTGAGCCAGTGGGGCGGGTTGTCGTCGTGGAGGGAGTCGAGGCCGTTCGCGGCGTTGGCTGACGGGATACCTGAGGGAGACATTTGGTTGTTATTTTAAGCGTTATGAAATGAATACATGCATCGGGCAAATTAATTACAGTTCTCCTCTACCAGCTCATCTGAAAATACAGGCCAAAATGTTATCAGTTATCAAGTCCATTTCATTTGGATAGCCCTTAATCACGGTTACAGTCTCAAAGGGCTTGAGAGGCCATATACAGTTGTGGTCAAAAGTTTACATACACTTGTAAAGAACATGTCATGTCATGGCAGTCCAGAGTTTCCAATCATTTCTCCAACTCTTATTTTTCTGTGATAGAGTGATTGGAGCACATACTTCTTTGTCACAAAAAACATTCATGAAGTTTGGTTCTTTTATGAATTTATTATGGGTCTACTGAAAATGTGACCAAATCTGCTGGGTCACAAATATACATACAGACATGAATGATCAATTTATGTGATGTAGAAAGTTGTGTCAATCAAATGATCTTTGTGGCCTCTTAACTTCTTGTGAGTGATTATGATTGACTACAGCTGGTGACTTCTCTGAGCCCATTTAAATAAGACTCATTTGATACAATCATTAGACTCAGACACAAACACTACAATGGGAAAGTCAAAGGAGCTCAGCACGGATCTGAAAAAGCGGATCATTGACTTGAACAAGTCAGGAAAGTCACTTGGAGCAATTTCAAAGCAGCTACAGGTCCCGAGATCAACTGTGCAAACAATTGTTTGTAAGTATAAAGTGCAAGGAACAGTTGTGTCACTGCCACGATCAGGAAGAAAACGCAAGACACCTGCTGCTGAGAGAAAATTGGTCAGGATGGTCAAGAGTCAACCGAGAACCACCAAAAAGCAGGTCTGCAATGAATTAGAAGCTGCTGGAACACAGGTGTCAGTGTCCACAGTCAAGTGTGTTTTACATCGCCATGGGCTGAGAGGCTGCCGTGTAAGAAGGAAGCCCTTGCTCCAGAAGCGGCACCTTAAGGCTCGACTGAAGTTTGCTGCTGATCACATGGACAAAGAAAAGGCCTTCTGGAGGAAAGTTCTGTGGTCAGATGAAACAAAAATGGAGCTCTTTGGCCACAATGACCACAAATATGTTTGGAGGAGAGAAGGTGAGGCCTTTAACCCCAAGAACACCATGCCTACCGTCAAGCATGGTGGTGGTAGTATTATGCTCTGGGTGTGCTTTGCTGCCAATGGAACTGGTGCTTTACAGAAAGTAAATGGAATAATGAAGGAGGAGGATTACCTCCCAATTCTTCAGGAGAACCTAAAATAATCAGCCAGAAGGTTGGGTCTTGGGCGCAGTTGGGTGTTCCAACAGGACAATGACCCAAAACACACATCAAAAGTGGTAAAGGAATGGCTAAATCAGGCTAGAATTAAGGTTTTAGAATGGCCTTCCCAAAGTCCTGACTTAAACCCCATCGAGAACATGTGGACAGTGCTGAAGAAACAAGTCCATGTCAGAAAGCCAACAAATTTAGCTGAAGTGCACCGATTCTGTCAAGAGGAGTGGTCAAAGATTCAACCAGAAGCTTGTGGATGGCTACCAAAAGCACCTAATTGAGGTGAAAATGGCCAAGGGACATGTAACCAAATACTAGCATTGCTGTATGTATATTTTTGACCCAGCAGATTTGGTCACATTTTCAGTAGACCCATAATAAATTCATAAAAGAACCAAACTTCATGAATGTTTTTTGTGACAAAGAAGCATGTGCTCCAATCACACATGACATACTTCTTTACAAGTGTATGTAAGCTTTTGACCACAACTGTATGTAAAACGGCAAGAAAAAAAACTGCAATGGATGTCATAATGGACATACATAATATAAAGATACCATCCTTGAGAAAGATGCCCAACGCCTAGCGGTTCATTACTGCCATGCATCTAAGAAAAGAGACAATTCTCCAAGTTCAACTGAATAAACTCGATAATAAGTTTGCCTATATGACATGATATGGAAATAAATCATTGAAATGACTAAATGCCAATGAGACGTTGCTGTGTTTGTGTTGTACGCTGAAGTTCTCTCTGAGATTGCTGGCGTCAGGTGCGAACATCTCCCCCAACACCCACCGCGGGGAACCCTTGGCGCAAACGCAAAAAAAAAAAAAAAAAAAAAATTCTAGTTCTGTTTTTGGCAAATCGTAGCGCAGCGTAGTGTTTATTTACGCTACTACGGTCGGACAATTCCACGGTCTGCAAAAAATTTACAAGTACGTGCGAATACGACGTAACCCTAGCCCTGCCGAGATCAGCTATCGATCGCCTCTCGGTCGAGTGACCTCTCCAGTCAGCCCACCAGCAAGATTAATGCGGCCGGCCGGCATTGAGACCGAAGGCATGGACAGAGGGGTGTGTGTGTGTGTGTGTGTGTGTGTGTGTGTGTGTGTGTGTGTGTGTGTGTGTGTGTGTGTGTGTGTGGTGGGGGAGGGGTAGGGGAGAAGCGTACAACAGTGACCCTGAGGCAGACACCTGACCCCTGAATACCAGCAGCAGGAGCAGCAGGTGAGCTGATAAGTCCACTTGGAATTGCTGACATCACCGCACAAACTGTGTGTGTGTATGTGCACGCGTGTGTGTGTGCGTGCAGACTTCACTGTTAGTGGCTGGAAGTCACATGTGATGAATGTCCTACAACCTCTGGAGGCCTGCCCCGCCCAGGAAGACCACTGGACTATTTGTGCAACACTATGGGCGAGGCCAGGGATTCCTGTCTGCCTGGCCTCTCAATACAGGGACCCTGGTCAAATTGTAGCTCAAACCGCATTCTTGGACGCACATCCTTTTCTGGACCACACAACAATTTTTCATTCTTTGATAAGTCTGTTGTGGTCTGAGATACACAATGTCCTCCCGTTTGGGGCAGAAGGTTCTCATGTTTTTGTCTGCTGCGTGTCAGCAGAAAAGGCCGTTGGATTGTCCCGCTGAAAAAAAAAAACCCAACCCTAAACTGAAACCATGATGAAAAGCCATCGCGTGCGTGGGGACAGAAACACAAGGACATCGTGAGGGTGTAGGCGACCAGGGAAACCATCGTGAAGGCCACCTTTTTGGGGCCGCAGGAAGGTTGCTGGTCCTACCTAACCCTAACTGCTCCTGACGTGTTGGTTGTTACCTTGAATGGTTGGCCATCGTCGGTGTATGAATGGGTGAATGTGAGGCAACTGTAAAGCGCTTTTTATAAAAGCACGCTATAAATGCAATCCATTTACCCTCCCGGGGCCTACCTGTTATGATCGCCGGGTCCATCCAGCTGGCCGTGTTCTCCCAGCAGCTCACCCCCGAGCCCACCCCGCCGAAGCCAACCCCCAGCGCGGGCGGCGGCGGCAGGGGAGGGCCCGCGGTGTGGCTGATGCCGTTCAGGGAGGAGGACGAGGATGAGGAGGACGAGGACGATGAGGACGAGGGCGAGGAGTTGTTGGGCAGGCCGCCAAAGTTGATGTTGATGTTAGGCAGGAGTGCCCGCAGTCCGTCCTGCCACTCCTTGACGTTGAGGCCGTCGTCCGAGCCGTTGTGCTCTGCGTGGAGACACAGAGGTCACTTTGAATATGTGTGCACATACTGCTACAAGTACTGACCCTTATTACTTAGAATAATAACAAAACTTCAGTTCTGTAGCTCCCATTCAAAACCAGAGTTACACAGTGCTCTAGAAAATACAATACCATACAATGTGGGCGCAAAGATCAACACAGAAATTCAACAAAAAAATGTAAAGATCATATCACAGGAAATGTTGTCAGTAGAGTAGAGATAAAACCAAATATAAAAAGGGCATTAAAACATTAGAATAGACATCTTAAAATATTATACAAAACATCTCGGCACAGAAACAGTTTCTTTTGAGTGTGTGATTGAGGTTTGAGATTTGGTTTGGTTTCAGAACAGTTTGACTATATTGCAGGTGTAACATCTTAAGAGAACGAATATTACCAGAGGAGCTCCAGAATTCTATTGCTAACTTTTACATTTGGTGGCACCCTAACAACTTTTTCTTCAGTGTTGGCATGTCCTTTGTCACCTACCATCCCTCTGCATACATTCATTTCAAATGATTAACTCACTTCAAATACATTGTAACTTTTTTTTAGACATCCCTGTCCTCACAAACCAACTCGTATCACTCCTCTTCATTCCAAATTATGATTTTTCTAACATTTTGAAAAGTTCCATGGAAATTAACATGGATATATTTTTTTTTCCGTTTTTAACCGCTACCAATGCGACCTAGGAAGAAATTGCCTGGCATCCACATAATGATGGTGCATTCCATTTACCTTGGAAGTCGGAACTGGGAATGACGTCACACCCGAGTTGACCGCGTTCCAGTTAACAAGTCGGAAAACCAAGATGGACGCCTTGTTTTACCAGTCGATAACGTGTTACGCACCATTCTGCGCATACAAACACTTGCAACGTTGCAACATGACAAGAGTGGCAGCGGGCCACACACACACGCACGCGCATGTGTGGACCTTTTGTGTGGTGTAAATTGGTATTTTTCTTTTATTCTTAGTTTTCTTTGTGACCTCAGGTATAAACTAGCAGCCTTTGCCATCATTTAGTCCCTGTAAATTCTACCTGATTTGGATTCAGAAGAATTATTTAAGAATTTTTATTTTAGAACTTTTTTCGAATGGGAAACACTGCTTTATTTGCTCGAGAAGGCCCATGATTAGCAAAAACGCAACACTTCAATATTCAAAATTAGAAAATCAATCAATCTACGGCGTAGTGCACATGCAAATAAATCAAAACCATTTTAATGGGCTTGATGTAACAACATTTGCCTATGCTAATGGCGGGACAATGGGCTACAATCACGGCGAAACAAAGTGCGAGTCCAGCCGTATTCTCCAGCAGTGTTGGCTTCACTGGCAGGACAGAGCGGGCTACTGACAGGGCACCACAGGCTAGGCTACTGGTGGCTGGCAAGAGCGGGCACGTCTCTAAACACCAACATGGCGATCCGTCTGGGTGCGGGAGCCAAAGTCTTCATGAGCATTTTTTTCACACCCGCGAGACACGAGAGCTGAAGGGACTAAACTGTTAAAGTGGGCGCTAGATCTGGACAAGACGTTGTCATTTAAAGTCGCCGTGTGTGAACTGTAAACCAAAAAGACTGATTACATAATTTTGGTCCATGTCGCTCAACAAAAAGTGCAACATTTCTGGTTTGTGCCGGCATGCGCTGTTTGCCACTAAATTAGCTTGCGGATGATGAAGATGATGGACACTGGTACAGAGAGTTAGGCAGTAGCCAAATATAACTACCCTTGGTTGGTATAAGTGAAATAAACCACCATTAATGCCTCCATTTTGTGTCTGCAATACATTTTATTTAGTTACCCCTACTTTTGTGAACTGTGCCCTGAAAAAATGACATTTTCTTAAACTAGCACAAGTGAGTGGATGTATAGATTGAGTTTTAGGCACCCCCCCCCCCACCCCAAAAAAAAATGGTTGGGCGCCCCCTGCAGGACAATTACAGGTAAAACGGCAGTCCCCTCATCCATAAAATAGTTACCGGTATGTCTAGATAACGAACAAGGTTGCATGTAACGAGCAAGCGAACCATGTCAGAATATCCAAAAGGGGCAATTGTGGCTCATTTAGAAGAGATATAAATTTGAAAATATGAATCATCTGGAGATGAAAGCCTGTTTAATATGCGTTCATCATTATTACAGCTATAATGGCACTGGAGCCTGGAATGAGCCGTGACATAATACTCATTTCCACTAGCATGAAGGGTTGCAAATGAGATGCTACAGATGAGATGCCTATTACGGACACGAGAGCTTTTAACAATTATCACCGTGTGAATAATACATAACAGTTGTCAGGGCCGTCAACGAACAGTGTCATTAACACGGAAGGCAATACCATGGTAAAGATCATAAAAGCAAAACAAAAACAAGACAGTTATGATGTATGACTGCCCACAAGTGACCAGGCAGCTTGCAATTCAACTAATGCTTGAAAGTGTGACATCGTCCAATTAATGTGAATAGTTATTCTATTTGTGTTCAAAACATTTTGTATCAATTTAGTTATTGTTTTTTGGTCCGAAAAAGAAGCATCCGCGTCCCAAGAGTCAGGGGCAGCATCAACATAATCAAGCACCGCCCAATGTTTAATTCATGTTCTCAGGAGCTGGGTTTAAAAATAAAAAGGAACTTCAGGTTATTCAGAAATAACCAGCTATTTCATGCCACACCCGTCTATGCATATTATGCTGGTAAATAATTTAATAAGAAAATGTCTGGACTTTATTTTTGCGATAACATTAACAGAGGAAAGGGTGCCGAGGGAAATGCGGTGGTCCGTCTGAAAATAGCCCATCTGCAATATTGTCTGTTCCAAGAGTTCCAAGCCATGTCACATGTCACAAAGCAGAACGCTTGGCGTTTGTGAGAGTGAAAACCATCGGATGTTGGTCGCGACAGACACACAAAATAAAATAAAAATAAAAGGATATGGACAAAATAAATACTAAAATAAACAAACATCTGTCCCTGAACAGCCATCCAGACAGAACTCCCACTGCGCTCCCCTCCAGATGACACCCACTCGTCTGGATCTGGCTAACTTTTGTCCATTTAGGACGACGAGAAGCAGAGCAGACAAAACGGTTATGCCTCTCAAGCGCTCAAGCTGCTCTGCTTGACCAAGACAGCCGAGGTCCGGAAAGCGGGCTCAGGCTGGGTGGGATGATAGAATTGACAGATATATCCCTTTTGTTTGGGCTCCACCGTGGGTATAATTTAGCGGTGACAGAAGGCGATTGTGTTATTTGTGATTCAAGGCTTTGGGGGTAGCAACACAACAACACAGCGATCGCATTACCCGCGATACAAAGACGAGTAGGTCGCCCAGCGTCTCTTGAAATATGTATGACGAGCTGGGTGGCGACAACACAAACAAAAGTACAGTTTTAGAACGCCTGCTTTTACACTCAAAGTCTTGTGTTAAATAACACAGCCAAACTGACACTCATAATGGACACTAGTCGGCACTCATGATTACAGTGACTCCCCCTACATGCATCCAGCAGTGGGGCAAAATAAATATTGTGGAAAAATAGTGTTCTGCTATAGAAAAATAAAAAACATGATACACTGTAGGGGGGGCAATAGCTTATCAATGGCTCAATATAAAATGCAGGAAGCACGGCGAGAAAAAGTATCCTATATAAATAGAAAGTAGCCTACATGTTTGATTGACTGTGTGGGACAGAAGCAACAGTATTATGAAACATAATATTATATTGTTATGTCATGCTGTTGGAAGCGTTGATCACACTTGAAGCTCTCTGCACCTGTGCACATCAGCACTTTCTAGGTCTAATAATGTAAATGATTCACGCTACACCAAGTCATAGACATCTAAAATGTTAGCCAATACCATACCAACGAATCCTGATAGATAACATTTACATCTAGGTAATTTGGCAGATACTTTTATCCAAAGCGACTTACAAAGAGTACATTTGTTGAAGGAGACAGCAATATATCACTGTGGTACATAAAGATAAGAATAGAGCTGTTTTTGAGCATTCATAGTTACGAGGCTAATAGAATGGGTTTCGTAACTGCTAAGTTGCCTGCATAAATAGCTGAGATAAGAGCAGACGTGCAATTCTGAGCACATTAACAACATCCAGCTAAGGACTGTTAATAAATGCCAAGATGACCATATTAACATGAACACAACCATGTTAAATAAATTGGTAATCGTGCACCTCCAATAAATAATTTCGCAATGTGCTGGGTAGGAGACACTACCAAGGACCGAAATATGTGCACAATTGTATCACAGCACTTTTGTAACAGTTGTGCGAGTAGGCTGAAGGGTTGCTACAATAAAGTGTCATCTGGCTAATGGTCGGCCAATTATAAACCAGACAGGCCACTGCCATCGAATTAAGCGGGCGATAGTGGGCACGCACACACACACACACACTGTATCATAAGCAATCCCGCATTTCTAAAGCATGGCAGGATTAACGTTGTCAGGTTCTACAGTGTGTTGTTTATTTATGTCCACTTATTGCACACCCACTTCTTGAAATGAGGAGCAGTCTTACGGTCAATCATGTTATGCAAGGCCTTAAATAAATACTGCATTGAAGGGGGGGGGGGTGCGTGGGAGACCCCTCTGGGAGAGTCGGCCGCCAGTGGTACACGCGCAACATTGCATAAACGCTTAAATGACCCATTTGTGCGAACATGTTCCATAATTTATTCATTCGTGAACACCGACTTGCTCTGGCTGTGCTAAATTAAACTCTGCCCTCCGTCATGGGTTAGAGTCAGAGAAAGGGGAAAAAAAGGTAACAAACATGACGGCATTAACCTATTTACATTCTGATCACACAAATAAAGAGACGTATTTAGACAACTCGTAATATTTGATGTCAAAACAGTCAACCCAGAAACGATGAGCAGTTCTGAAGACAGCCAATAGCTTTCTGGTTGGGAATAAACTCCCAGGTTTCAACAAAGCATGAGCGAGGCCGAGACCGTGTAAATGTATCAAGATCAAAATCAAGATCGATTGATAGATCGGCCAAAAAAGTAATGTGCAAATAATTTTTTTTTAAACACAAAAATAGACCCTAATAATTCATTATGCTAGATCCTTGCAGTTCCCTTTTGAGATGTCTTTTTTTTTTTTTATATATATGACGTTTACTGTGTGTGTGTGTGTCTGTGTGTGTTCTTATGCTGCCACCTGCTGGAGAACTCTGTGTGCACCAGGCTAATTCATTAGCATCGGGCTATTTATGTCGAGAATAGAGAACTGACTTTGCTGGATAAAAAAAAAGAAAAAAAGAAGATCTCCCTGAATGAAGTTAAGGTGCAACAATTTTAGACTTCTGGATTTTATGGAGAGAGAAAAAAACCCCAGTTTCTTACCCGCTGTGATGGCGATTCCTCCGAGGCCGGTGTTGTGCAGACGAGGCATCGTCAATTCCAAGAAGCCGCTGTCCAACGGCGAGGACGCTATCGTCATGCCGACCGCGTGGTTTGCGTGTGCAAAGTGATTGCGCATGACGCCGGCCGGCACTGTCCCGCCCCCACCACTACCGAGTCCGCCGCCGGCCAACCAGGGCTGGCGTGACGCCGGCCCGGGGGAATTCGAGACGTTGTTGGAGCAGGAGGAGGAGGTGGAGGAGGAGGAGCAGGAGGACGACGACGAGGAGGAGGGGGACGAAGAGGAGGGCGGTGAGGGGAGGTGGTGGCCGCCGACCGGGAAGCTAAAGGAGCTGTAGCCGGGGCGTTGGAGTTGGGGTTGCTGCTGCTGCTGTTGTTGTTGTTGGTGGTGGTGGTGGTGGTGGTGTTGGTGCTGGAGGTGGTGGTGCATCTGGGAGTAGCGATGCTGCAGGCCCAGGGGGAAGTGGTTGTTGTGGGTGGGCGGCAGCATGCCCGGGGGTCTCGCGCCGAAGCCCCCCTTGGTGGGTATCGATGAGGGGATGGCGGCGGCGCCAGGGCCGTGCTCGGCGGCACGGGCGAAGGGGCCCGGGGAGAGGGGCGGCGGGGGGCTCTCCTGCAGCGAGAGCTCCTTCTCGATGAGGTCGGCGAGGGCCTGGCGGGTCACGTCGAAGGGGTCGAAGCCCAGGTCGTCTTCCTGCTGCTGCTGCTGCTGCCGCCGCTGCTGCTGGCTCTGCTGCTGCTGGCTCTGCTGCTGCTGGCTCTGCTGGTGGGTCTGCGTGGACGAGCCGAACCCGAAGGCTGCCTGCCAGTCCGTGGACGACGACACCGGCATGGTGTCTGGGGGGGACGGAGGATCAATCGGTTACATCAAACTTCTAGGATTTGGGACTTGAAGCAGACTTAAGTGTTTAGGATGGCAAGTAGGGCTGGGCGATGTGACAATTTTTTTCTCCATATTGATCGATCTCGATATATAATTTGATAACGCTGCCAGTTTGAAGTGTATCCTGATAATGACTGAAGCCTGAAGAAACCAGAGGGTTAATTAGTTAAACTTTAGAACATAGTTTGACAAAAATAGAATGACATAATGTAAACACTTAACTGTGCAAACATATCTGCCTGTATCTCACTAATTGTTTCTCCTCCTTTCAAGAGCTATCTTCGCCACCGCTGCTAGTAAACAATCCCTCACGGTAAATGGGCGTCTGCGAGCCAAAAACAGCAGACTGATTGTCAAGGCTCATCGATTGTAATCGACAAATTTTATCGTGATCCCTGCTCGAGATTGTTTTATCGCCCTTCGTTTGGAAATTGTATTTTGTTTTTACGTTTCAGAATTTAGCAGCCGATTTATTGCAAAGTGAAGCTGAGAGCAATCAAAGATATGATCGATGTCGGAATAGCTACAAAAAAAGTGCAGTACAAACAAAAAAAAAGACAGACAGACACACACACACCTGAGGCGAAGAGGCTCTGTGGTTCCGGAGCCGTGGGCCATTCGGAGCTGTTCTGCGGGGAGCCTGACAGACCCGGTACATTGCTGGGCACAGGGTTGGGGTGCCTGAAGTTGCTGTTGTCCGAGAACAGTGACTGGGACTCGGCAGAGGAGCCCTCGAAGGGAGAGCGCACCATGAGACCGCTGACGCTGATGGGCATCACCAGGTTGTGTTTGCTCAGGCCAGGTGGGGGCGACGGAGAGTCACTGCAAGGGAACTGGAGGAGGCACAAAGGGCAAATATGTCGATTAATTCATTCATTCATCAAACCTTTATGTTATTCTTGGTAATATATTGAGGCGTAGATTACAAAAAGGCAAAAAACAAAACAAAGGAAAACCCAAGTCGGACAATAACACAATAAACATTGGCTAAACCAATTACGAATTAAAACGGTTACATTCAAAAACATAAAGAAGATTCAGAGGCATATTTCTAAAATGTCCCAATGTTATCAGGGAATAAATATTCAAAGTGCACTGTGGGTTATTCCACAAATCTGGAGCACAAAGTCTGAACAATCGTGGAACGTTATCCAGTCCGGAGAGCGGGTTATATAATTATATAACATAGGCAATTTGTTTATAAGTAGATAGATAGAATAGAGGAATAGAATAGAACTTTATTAATCACGAAGGAAATTCTTGTGCCAGGTTACATAGCGATGAGATATGAGAGGCGAAGATGAACAATCTATTTCAAGTCAATTGCAAAATAAACTCTTTTCACAGACACACAAGTATGGCTCATAACATTATGTTTGGGTCTGTTCAATTTAGGCAGTGCACAAGTATACAGTATATAAGTAAACTAAAGTAAATACATTGACCACGCTGTTGCCGTGAAAGACATGGACCCTTGGACCCTTTTCACGATCTGGGAAAGGAGTCCATAGAGGCTTTTTGTGTACAAAATTAAGTATCCCATTAAAGTGGACTTTACCAGTTGTGAGGTATCACTGTTGCTGATACTGATGATGTCTGGCAGTTTGTCACTGGGACTGCAGAGATAAACAATAAAAAAAACATTTACATTGGAATGTCATGTTGTGATTGTACATCTTCAAGCAGATAACCAAGAGATTCCAGTTGCTTAATTATGAAGGAAGAAACACTGACCACGAGTATAACACTTCAGCAAAAAACCTGACAATTTTATATTTGTGCAAAAAATGTATACATCCCCAAATATGTATATATATACATGTCATTGGGTAAAGGTTAGAAGCATCCATGTTCATGTATGTTTGGGTGGAACCTGGAACTTTCGGTTAGGAGTAGGTCTGAACGTTTTTGTATATAATTATATAAATAAATTGTAAATATAAATAATTTGCATCACAATTGTTATAAAAATAATTGTAAATAAATATATATATATTTTTAAAGCACTACAGTACTGTATTTATGTTTTATACTAGTGGTGGGACTCGATTAAAAAAAGTAGCTAATTAATTAGAGGCTTTGTCATTAATTAATCGAAATTAATCACATTTTAATCGCATATCAATATTTGACACGAGAAGCAACATTTTTCAATTCAAATGGATTTTGGTATACGAGTGAATCAATGAATAGACATATACATACGCAGAAAAATCCTGTTTATTTTAGCTACAGACCAACAGTTTAACATAAAGTGCCATTTCTACCATCTAAAATGGTAACCAAAAAACTAAAAACGGTCAAACGCGGTCTCTTCCAGTTCGTCCATATTTGAGTCTACAATTCGTCCACTGAGAAACGTTCCGTGGTGTTTGGAGTGCAAAAATAAAGTGCGATTAAAATGCGCAAATTTGTTCTGTAATTAATTAACCGAAATAACCACGTTAAAGTCCCAGCCCTATTTTATACATTTACATACTGATTTTGTCCTCAATCAACTCCTGCAATTTGGATATTACAATTGGATTGGATATTAAATATATTTACATTTACATTTAAGGCATTTGGCAGACGCTTTTATTCAAAGCGACTTACAAGGAGTACATTAGTTGAAGGAGACAGCAATATATGGCTGTGGTAAAATAATATAAATATAAGACTAGAGCTGTTTTTGAGTATTCATAGTTATGAGGCTAATAGGCCGAGTTTTATAATTGCTAAGTTGCCTGCATAAGTAGCTGGGCTAAGAGCAGACGTGCCATTCTGAGCATGTTACCAACATCTAAGAACATACAATATGGTAATATATTATCCTACCTGGCACGGTCACAGCTGGAGGAGAAGTGAGAGGAGAAGCCGGCGAGGGAGGCGGCGAGGCCCAGGTCCGAGTCCGGGCCCTCCTCCGGGGTCATGTGATCAGAAGAGTCCGAGCTGCTGTCCGGGGAGGGACTCTTCCCGGGCTCCGAGGACAAGAGGCCGCCGGCGGTCTGGTCCGGAGGCTGCAGGGAGGGCCACATCTCTGTGTTGTTGGTGCTGTTGGCCCTGGAGAGTGGAGGGAGAGAGATGGACAGATTTCCAAATTAGGGACAAGATGGATGGATGGGTGGGACAAGATAAGACACTGTATTTTATTAGTCCCAGACGGGAAATTCGGGTGTCAACACCAATCCAATAAAATGTATATAAAAATGTATTAATCATAAAATAAGACCTCTTGTGGGCAGGGGATAGCTTTTTCAGTTTGATTCATCCCCATAAAAGAATTTCATTTAATAAAAATGAAAGCCTCTAAAAAGAGCAGCAGCTAACAGAATCAGGGAAGGAGGCAAGCACCTCTGTAAGGAGACAGATTTGCTCTTGGTTTTCTCGCCCCCCGCCGTGGAAGTCTGGGGCAAGGCAGAGGTGTTTTTGAAGAGGTCGTGTAGTAACTTCTGCTCGTACTCCTGGTGCTTCCCCGCCTGTGAAACGAAACAGAGGCGGATGCCCGTGCAGATCAACGTCACGGAAAAGACATGCCTTCGTCTTATGGCAGCAAGTGTTACAAAGAGAGATGGCTGTGATATACCCAAGACCCTTTTTGCGGAGTATTGGATAAGACTTTTCAGCATTGTGCTGGCTTTTCCCCTTTTACACAGAAACAAAAAAGCCGCCATAATGCCGGAATGGTGTGTGCTTTTTACACAGAATGCTGGCATTCTGGAATCAGTAGTGCGCAACATAAAAGTGTCTTGTGTGATGTATCACGTACATGTCGGGCAGCGACATTGCTTTCTAAACAGTAATAGCCATGATTTAGCTCTCTGTGCACATTACATTTAACACATACAACACGACGCGTGACAACACAACGGCGGATTTCTGCGAGCAACGCATTTGTGCGATCAGAAATACATTGGAGGGAAAATTTAAGACATAACATGTCTTCAAAGCCCCGTCCTGGCATTCCGGTTTAGCCCCTTTAGACATTGATTTTCTATTTTCTATTTTGTCATTTACCAGAGGCTTTTAACCAAAGGGATTTACAGTGAATTCAGATACAAGACATGAAATGGAACCAAGAGGTTTTCAGCAGGGGAGTGAACAATTGTGGGGTAGACAGTACACTATCCTGGTCTCCCTCCGAATCTCCTCATTTGAATCTCCTTATTTTAAGTAGGAATGCAAATTTCGACTTGTTTATCTGATAACAGATTCTCATTAACCGTTCATTAACTGTTAACAGATATGAATAATAATAACTATTTTTTATTGGACAGGAGGGCCGTCCCCAATGCATCATATAAAATTTCAAGCTTCCAATAATCGTTTCCAAAGGTACGGTATATTCAAAGTTAAACGCCTAAACCTGTTCAAGTCCAGCGGGTTCTGAGTTTTGTCATGCGCTTTGTGAAGCTTGTGACCCTCGCATTTCTTACAAAACTCACAAATTGTATCAACTATGAAAGCTAAAATGTAGAAGTATACAGCTAAAAGACATAACAGAATGCCTTAAGAGTATGTCACCAGTGACAACCTTGCTGATTAAAAGGTAACATCACAAAAAGGCAAAGTAACATGAACAAATTATGATGTGTACTACTAAACTACAAATGACAAAAATTTAAAATTACAAATGACAAATGTTAAAATTAAATGTTATGTAACTAACGCAGGAGGCTTCAATTATTCAAATATTTGAGGGCCACCCTGTTTATTTTTTACATGTGAAACCGCATCAAACCCTGAACATGAGGATGTATTTTTTTCTAAATATCTTTTTAACCGTTTAAGACAAGATAGAATACAACTTTATTAATCCCAAAGAAAATTCTTGTGCCAGAGGTTGCTCAAAATACCAACAACATCAGCATAGCAATCGAGTAATGAACAATAGAGTAATAAACAATAGAATAATAAACAATAGAGTAATAAACAATAGAGAATTAAGGACCTGTGTTAAGGACCTGTGATAAAATTGTATAGTTTTTTTGTTTGTTTGTTTTTAACTGATCCTCCTATGTACAGCGCTTTGGGTACTAGAAATGCGCTCAATAAATTGTATTATTATTATTAGCATTATAAACAATAGAATGATAAAATACAATAATAAATGTACTAATTTACAGTGAATAAGCCCAAAGAAAAATATAGGTAAGATATTCAGTAAACAGAACTGCTTAACCGTCTAAACTAAGAACTGTTTGGCCGATTAACCCTTTTTTCCCCCTAATTTCAAGGAATAAAATTTGAGGAGGATTAAAACCTAAAAGAGCCAGACAAACACATGTGTCCCATCGCCAGGGCCTCCTTCGTACCTGCATCTCCTCCTTGGTGAAGCTAGCCGCCTCGTCCCCCAGCTCGTGCAGGTACATGCAGTCGGGCTTGGGACACAGCATGCTCTTCAGGAAGTAACTGCAGTACTTAGTAGTCCCTAAAGAAGCCTGTTGGGAAAGACGACGAAGAAGAAGAACAGTGAGATTGTGACGCGTTTCTGTCAGAGCCTCCGAGCCCTTTTAAAGTAGAGTACGTTCAACTGTGAAATAGGCAATATTGGTTCAACTGTAGAAAATCATCCATATTAGAAATGAATGCAAAGCACTTACATATTTAGCATTACTAACATGGAGACATAACAGTGCACATCATTATTATTAATAATAATAACAATAATAATTTAAATAACCTTAGTGAATACTTGACAAATACAGTCTCACACCAGTGGGGGTGTTAAACATTCAAGCCAACTACTAGCCAATTGGAAACAATTGAGGTCGATAGATACTTTAGCAAGAAGGAGCAAGGGATAGAACCAGCAACTTGGCAGTTGGCAGAGGATCTGCTCTGCTTCTTGAGATAACGCTAAACGCCTACAACACACGTCTATAACGCACAGAATAAAAAGAGGCTACTGACGGTGTTCGCCCATGTTATTCTATGTAGCTCGGGCTAAAATGTGTGTAAATGTGAATTTGTAACACTGTTATAAATGAAGTACTGTCGTGCTGCAGATACCCTGGCCTGCACACTTTTTGAGAAGAGACCCTAACAAATGTCTCGTGATCATGAAAATGAAAATTATGATGCAAAAATTTCACACCCACTAATCGTGAATCATATTACAGTATCTGTTAAAATAATCGCGATGTGTTTTCAAGTAATTTTCCTAACTAGTCGAGCGGCCTACCTCGTGATCGCTTAGCATAACGCTTTAGCATTTAGCGTTGGTCACGTTTCGCTCCGGGCGTTACCTTAAGTGTCCGGCCGTCGACGACGACATTGTTCACAGACTGTATCGCTCGGAGGGCATCGTCAGAGCGGATGTAAGTCACGTAGGCACTGGCGCTGGGGCCCTGGAGAAAACGTAGGAGACGAGAGACACATTAACGGAGATTAACTGAACGGGGGGGGGGGGGGGGGGTGGATAGAAGCCGGGTCAACGTCTGCGATGAGTTCAGCGACGCATTTTCACCTGTGAGCCGGCGTACGAAGTGCTGTTGTTGATCACGACTTTGTGGATTTTCCCAAACTTGCCAAAGTACTCTGGCCTCTTTAGAACCTTGATGGGAACACAGGCAGGAGAATGGGTTTGGATTATAGACTGTAGTGGAAAAATTGCCATATACATAGTTAAAGGTTGTAAATGCCTGTATGTTTCTTTGTACTGCACACCATATTCTTAAATAGATGTTCTGCCTAGTTTCTGTTTTTCATTAACTCCAAGTGAAATAAGGCTCCAGTACAATGGCACCATGGTCCAGTCTCCTCCTCTCACTCGTAGGCACTCATCCTGTATGAACTCCGTGCACCCATGTTTTGCACGGCACAGGGGCTTCTCGCGTGATTTGATGAGTATGATCTAGCAGTCCGCAGACTCCTGTTATGTAACACCGTGCACCTTTTTGCCATAAATATGAGCACCGGACTCTGTTCGATGCGATCATCCTCCAACAAGTCTTGGTGGCCTGTTGAACGGTGGGAGCCTTCAGCGCTGAAGGGGTGTGTGCATGCACAGGCATCAGCATTCTGCTGGGCTTTCCAAATTATGATCAGTCAGTGGATTTTTCTAATAGATTTATGAATTGCGATCCATCCGACTCACAACACTTTTTACCGCAGCACTTCTGGACAGTTCAACGTTACTCCAACGCCTCCCATACCTGATTTCTGTGACTTCACTGAACCCTCTGCTACTGCCATTTTAACTAAACTAAAGATAACGAGTGGGGGGGAGGGCGGGCTGTTACATATGTTACATATAATTTTGAAAATATCCCAGTGGGAGGGCGGGCTGTTACATATGTTACATATAATTTTGAAAATATCCCAGTGGGCATAATTAATACAATTTCCAAACGAGACACTGCACTGAAACTAGGGTTGGGCAATATGTCAATATTATATCGATACCGTGATACGACTGACACTAGCTACAGTCTTATCACGTAATATGTAATATGGCATAAGTGTTGTTTTCCCTGGTTTTAAAGGCTGTATTACAGGAGTAATTTTACAGTATTTTCTTTACCGGAGCAGACAGTTCCAGTATTTGCCTTTGTACACTTATAGTTATTATATCCACATTAATGATGACTATTTATTTTTATTGATGAAACATTTTTGTTGGGGGGGGACCGATGTAGTGAACTACCAATAACATCGTGTTTCGTTACACATTGAGTAATTGAGATATTTAATGACCAATATCGGGACCCAGATCAACCCATATTATTGATCCCAGGCTAGCCCCGCCCACCCCCCTCACCTCTGGTTCGGCCAGCCTCTGGGAGAGCCCCACCACGAAGACCAGGTTGCGCTGGACCACGCGCACGCTGGCCAGGTGCTTGCGGTTCTCTGTCACCTTCTGCCGCTTCTCGCTCTGCCGCTGCTTCTTCTCGCTCTTGATCTTCTGCAGCTCCTCCTGCGAGAGGGGCTTGTAGACCGCCGGGTCCTCCGGGTAGGGCTGGCAATGCACACGACACGAGATGTTACGCGTGTGTGTGTGTGCGGCCATAGGACACCGTGTGTAGCCGTGTGGAGCGATGATTTGTTCATTTATAAAAGTAAGAGCACCAAATATTTAATAGATGGAGGGATGGGTGTAAAACGAATTCTGAATCCATTCACTTCCCAAAATATGTTTTTCCCCTGTTCTCTTAAGTTTACCTTCATGCATTTACATCATTGCAATCAGTTACATTAACATAACGGGAAAAAACGACATCTTATACACACTTGCTTTCATAACTAATTTGCCACACAGCCTTTGTTAGCACACAGCGGACTGGGGTACGTCCTGCAACTAGTACCCCCATGTGCCCAATTGAGAATAGATATAAAATTGAACCGTGACCAAGAATGGAAACACAAAGCAAAGATTTACACCCCTAGATGATGTGTAATTAGAGCCAGTCGTGCAGACGGACAGTCAGAACGGCTAACTCAAGACACTAGTAGCACATGAGATTAGGTCAAGCACAAGGGGAGCCGATCTTCGCCAATTCTCCAAATCAGTCATTCGCTAGGAGTACATCACATCTCCTGCCCATGTTAAGCCGCCAACTCACATTAAGCACTGCTAAAAGCAGGTCTCAAGCCAAAAGTCAAGTCTATCCATTGTCTCTCTGAGAATCTCACAACACTAATGTTGAGTGTGTGTGTGTGTGTGTGGTTGGTTCCTGGTTTAAGCAGGCTCACCTGGCCCGAGTTAGAGTCTGGGTGAGGCTGCACACCCGTGATGCATTGGATCAGTGCACACACGTTAAACCACACCGACACTCACAACTCCACCCACCCACCCACCCACACAGGCCTCGGCTCTGGAGGATGTAGCAGTGGATGGCTAGCTAAAGGCCTACACCATCCTGGCCCCATTTAGAGCATCATATGCGGCCCATGCCCAAGCCCCGCCACAAACGTTCCCCCTACCTTCCTGCAGGCGGGGCAGAGGCCGTTCTCGTCGGTGCGGATGCGGTGCCAGCAGAATCGGCAGATCTGGTAGCCGCACGTGCAGGGGAAGAAGTTGACGTCGTCGATCTCCAACGCCTCCATGCACAGTGGGCACTCCATGTCGTGGCAGTCCTCCTTAACCTCGGGGCTGCTGGACATAACTGCGGCCGAGACGGGGCTCTCCGCTGGCTGTGCGGTGGGTGGTGGGTAGGCGGTTGGTTGGTGAGTTGATTTGATCGGTTGGTTGGGCGAGGGTGGGTGTATGAAGAAGGGATGGCCGGGGTTGGATTCTTTCACAGTGGAGGGTGAAGAGGAGGAGGAAGAGGAGGAGGAGAAGGAGAAGGGGTGCTGGGGGAAGGGGCTCAGGTTGTGAGGTTCGGAGCTCAGCTGAAGGGAAATAGGGAGGAAGAGAGAGGAGGATGAGGGGTTACATCACAAGTTAATGAAAATGGCACTTTTGTGACGTTAAGAGAGCTATTGCGTCAAAGCGATCACCTGGAGAGCAACCAAATCGAAAACAGTGATTACACACAACTTCTCACATTTGGTTTTTGCTGTTGATCCGTGAAAATATAGACCACTGAAGTCATTTCGCACCCATTTCAAGCAATCAAAAACGTAATCTGTAAAACCAGTGTTATTTTTGTGCCGAGTCGTGTTTGGTGACAAAAATGCTGATGGTATGGACTCCACATCTTACATTTCACAGAAGAGTGGGCATATCGCATTTGAGATGACACAGACATCCAGGGAAAGAACACAAACTCATCATTTTATTCTCAGATGAATCCTGAAATGTCATGACTTGACAGCTTTGCATTTTATTTCCCTTCAGGCATTCAAATGTAGACTTTGTCATCTGCCAGTTACAAGTTGTAAAAAGGATACAAAAATGTACAATTCAGACAAAACCTACAACTCAACATGACTTTTTTTGTTTGGTTTTGTTAGAATTGTAAGTCTATGAGCGTAAAGGGATGCTTAGTTGAGAATAAAAGTGTCTGAAATTGATGTTTTACTAAAACTTTCACGAGTTTGTTATATTTTGTTAATTGATTTCAGTGGGAATTACTACCTCAAAATGCACCAAAACTCACCAAATAAAATAAACAAAGTACATGCATGGATGGATGGCTGGCCGACATAATATAAACTTTGACTCCCCCCTGCAATCCTTCAAAGTTCGACTAGGATTTGAGAAACACTGTTGCAGTGGTTAGTAACAGCATCAAATGACATCCCTACTAAAAAAATTAATAACTCCAATTGGTGTTTGTGTGAGATAAAGTCTGCCATTATAGTCAGTCATTAGATTCTTCAGGCATAATGCTAAATATGTCCTTCAGATGCTTCCCTTCCGCACATGACCAAGGGCAATTGTGTTGTTCTGGGTAAACAAAGATTTGTTCAGTGGAAACAAGGTTGAGATATGACTCATTTTCCTATGCAGGCCCGCAACCCCGCTCTTATTAAAGCATCATTATTGGGTTGACTGGTTATTAAAAGTTAATTATGGCAACCAGTCGAACCTGTCCCCAACAACAACAACACACACATGCAATATTAGCAAGTCTGCTAGCCTAACGTACTGAACACATTAGCAAGCCAAGTAGGGGACTATTATAGAGTTAAAATGGTAGTTTATGCTATAGGCCTATATCTGAATAGTTGTCAACATGGAACCATGAAAAAGGAAGTCTCACAATTTAAATGGGAATTTGCCGATTTTCAACCGGCTTAAATTGTATCATTTCAATGTGGGTAGTTGCAGCTCAGGAGGTAAGATCGGTTATCTGGCAGGTTGCTGGTTTGATCCCCGATATTGGATACCGATACTGATCATAGAGGGTAAAAGATTTCCGATATCGATATATCGGCCGATATTCTGATATAAACACATTTTTTGCAATGATCCCTCAAATGTGGCTATCACACACTTGTGTCAAAGATATGTAATGTATGGAGGCAGGATATTTTACATGGGATGGGGATTGTTAACTTTTATTGATACCATTTGAGACTGCTTAATGATCCGAGTCTATCCTATTGATACTTTTCAATTATTTGATGGAAAGACAAAATGACCAAAAAATCTTAAGAGAACTTGTACTAGTACCATATCCATTTGAGACATTTTGAAATGCTGGCTAGTTTAGGACAGGGTACTAATGGCAATTCACCTATTGTGTAGAAATATTGACCAAACAATAGAGGGGAGAGCTGCTGCCCGACAGCTTCGCTCGGAAGCCCTGTCACTTGAACAGGTATACACTGCTAGACACTCCAGACTCAGCCCGTCACCTGGGTAGAAATGCACCGCGAGACACCCAGTCGGACTCAGAACGGCGATTGTGTCTTTAGTTCCCTGCTCCAGACCGATGTCAATAGATAATCACTTTCTAAATTACATCGGGCTGGAGTGGGGAACTAAGTGTCCAGAGCGTCTAGCGGTGTATTCCTGCCCAGGTTACAGACTGAGTCCTATACGTCTAGTGGTGTATATATATACGGTTTAATAACAATCTTTATTGACAAAATCAGTGCACTGAAACGCTAACTAGACCTCACTAGTGGGAATTGTTGTGCAATATCGGCGCATATTGGACAACACATACGCCGATACAGATATCGGTGAAAGGCCAATATCGGCCGATAAAATCATCCAACCGATAAAATCGGGCTGGCTCTAGTAATTACCCAAAAGAGTACAAGAGAGAGAGTGAGAGAGATAGGGTGAGGGAGGTAGACAGACACAGGACTAAAGAGTAGGTTAGGGAGACAGAGCCAAGAGAGGACATCTAAAAATACCATGGCCGCTGTCTAGAACACGGAAGAGGCGGAGCCTGCAGAGAGTTTTCTATTAAAGGGAAGTCCAGACAGGAAGTACTTGTCCAGACCGCAACCCCTCCCACAACTGCATGACATGAATGGGCATCAACCACCTGTCTCCATTATAGGCTGTGTGCGTATGGTGTCCAGGCAGCACTTTTGTACAAGTTAGTAGCAGTTCAGTTCAGTTAGTAGTTCAATTTTAAAGTAGCATTTCTTGTGGGGCTTGCCTCACTGATTGGTCATTTGGTAAGAACCTGCTGTCAAATAACTGCATCTAATATGAGAAAGTGGTCCATAGCATGCATGTGGTGGTTTGTCATCTCTTGTGTAACCCACTCTTGATTCATTGCGGTGTTAACTTGTATTACCTTAATAAATATATATACATGGTCACAATTCTGTTTCATGGCAATCGTACATATCAGCATATTCTTGGCAAGGGGACGCTCAAATCCGCCATGCAGGATACACATGAGCCTGCATGTTTACATTAGCCGTTGATGGGCTCATAGTGTAACGTTCGGTGAGAATGAACCACACTACCCTGCGAGCCCAGTGCCTTCTGTTCTCAGGCTATCTGACAAGGACATTGGGTAGGCTTGTTTGCAGTGAAACTCTATTGACACTAGAAGAACAATTAGGCATACTTGGCATACGTCTCTCCCCCACCCACGTCTGTTGAAATCATATATTCGTCAAGATCATGGTCAACAAATACAATGGCAGCTAAAGGGCACATAATCTCAAAAGTCAGAAAGAAAGCAGTATCAATAAGTTGCTCTTCACATTCCACCTGAAACGCGAGAAGGGAGTGTGTACTAGGTTTGACTCTTTTGGTGTGGTTTTAAAGTCCACACTAAAACACCAATGCAAACACTACAAAATAATGAATTGTCACATCCAGCCCACCTAACCCAGGCTAGTGTACTTCTATGCATATTCCCGTGTAGGTTTAGTGGCTCCAAACAAGCATCAAAGTGTATGAATGGCGGAATAACGCTGAATTGTAATTAAGCTGTAGTTCAATTGTACTGACCAACAACTTTTGGGATTGCACATTATTTTAAGTCAGAATGCTGCTTAAAAGCCGCCATACGACCGCTTAGCTGACGCGGGTGGACGTCGTCAGCAACATCACTAGCTAGCTAGCCACTGGCCACCACCAGCGCTAAGCTAACTAGCTGGCTAGCTCCCACAACCCCGACTAGTTAGCCGGAGCTAAGCTAAGCTAAGCTAAGCTAAGTGACAAGCTCCCACAACCCTGACTAGTTAGCCGGAGCTAAGCTAAGCTAACTGGCTAGCTAGCGTCGACAGCCTACTAAGACACAACTAAGACAACTCAGTTAGCCTCTGCTAGCAGAAGCTAACTGGCTGGCCGCCTCCGGACGCCGCGAGCTAACCGAAGCTACGTAACGTTAGGGACTCTATGACAGCGGCTAATAGCGTGTAGCGGGTGTGCACGTCGCCGATAAAATAACACAATAACAACCACGGCGTGGACACACTCGCGCCAAAGTCACCACACGGCGACGCGGCGTGCGTATAAACACACACACGCGCGGTTGTTACAGAGTTCGGGTGAATACAACAGGGTGTCACGGAGCTTTCGTTCCGCCGCGGCCTGCTGCGCTCCCCGGGCTGAGCCTGCCGCTACACCCCCCCACCGCCCGCCGCCACAGAGGACCCATACTCACTGGGTGAAAACGCGTCGGCTTTCCTCCTAAATAACGCAACAAGACGTCGCTGAAGTAGAGCAACAACTCGATGGATTTGAGTCGAGGCGCCTCCGTGTCACACCGGGGGGGCAGATAATGAGCAGATAATGTCGTCTACTGCGGTACTTTAGTGGGATACTCACCCTTATTTCTGACTGGGAATTCCTCTCCGGGATGATCGCGCCGAATGGGCGGGGTGGTGGTGGTGGTGGTGGTGGTGAGGTTATGTCGCCGTTTCTACGCTCAATTTGATACGCCGAACGCCTCTCGTGGTAGATTTAGTTCAGTATCATTTGTGTGATGATAACACGTTGGCCATTTCTCTCAAATAACGACGCTAGCGACCCCGGTGATAACAGAAACCACCATCTTACACGGGAAGGGAACTACTGAACTCACAGCGATTCGGCGCAAACGCAATGCACTGTGGGCGTTGTAGTCCAAACGGTCGGCCGAAGACACTCTTTGAATTAATTATTCTTTATTGGATATTTGAAATGAGAATCAACAGCTTCATATAGCACAAAGACGGTGTTTTACCCACCATTTACATAGATACATGTTTTCATATATAAATTGTCGGTATTTGTTTTTTAACAATTTCCAATTTCTCAAATGTAATTGTCCCTATATGTACACTAGGTGGGGACATTTACTTTAATAACAAACACACTGTGGAAAAAATATAGAAATCCAAAAATAACAATAGAAATCGCAAGTACAGTCAAACTAAAACTAAAAACTAGTAATCAGAAATATATTTATACAAAACAATGAAGAACAACTAAGATATGGTGCATCACAGAACGCCACAGGAGGTCCTTTCTGCCTGTGGCCATCAAACTCTATAACTCCTCCCTATAACTCCCCCTACAAGACAATGAACACCACAATATAATGTGCAATATTATCCCACTACATCATGTGCACTTTCCCCAGTTTTACGTGCAATATTATTAATATTACTGTCCAACATCATGTGAAATACTCTTATTATGTGCTATATTATTATTATTATTATCATGTTGTCTATGAATATTATCTATAACACTACCTCTCATCTCCTCTCATCATCATGTGCAATATTCTTAATGTCATGTCCAATAATATTTCACTTCAAATTGTTTTCACCGTCAAAATATCTTATCTTGCCTACATATTTGTATATTTAAACTGTAAATCGGTTAGTTTATTTTTTAGCATTCTTGTTTTCCATATTGTTTTATTGTACTGCATCACTATGTAACCTGGCACAAGAATTTTTTCGGGATTAATAAAGTTCTATTCTATTCTTTCTATATCCATTTTGTTGAGTTACATGTCACTGCTGAAATATACTCTGTAGGCAAAAATAAGTATTATTAAAAAATATTTTTACTTGAAAAGGCCGCACACATAATCCATTCTAGGCTGCAATCACCATGATAGCAAAGGAACATGGTCGTTTGTGACCAGAGAAGCGCTTTCGGCCAGTGCTATGGCCATATCCTTTAAGATTCTGTGGTCCGCCACCTGTAGCATAGATCGGAGGTTCGCCCAGAACACCTGCTGCTTCCGCTCATCCTTGTGCCACTCCAGGTACGTCTGCTGCATCAGCAAACGCCTCAGTTTCAAGAACTTCTTGGGTAGAGAGTCGGCTGGAATGGGTTCCAACAGCACAAAGACCAGGGAGTCTTGCCGTGCATCGAGAGCTCTATGCTGGGCAAAGAAGAGTTCGTAGTTACACCATTCACTCTGCACAAAGTGGTTGGAGAGCACAAACAGCGTCTTGTAGCTCGCCTCCACGCAGTTGATGATGTTGTCCATGATCCACTGGCCGGGCACAAAGTCTCGGTCGTGGATGCAGAGGGAGAGCCCCGCTCCTTCCAGGGACGGCACCAGCTTGCCTTCCACCCAGGCAGAATCGCAGTGGCTGTATGAGATGAACGCGTGGTACCGAAACGTCCTCTTACTCAACAGGTTGGCCTGCTTCTGGCCTCTCCTCTTCACACGTATCCACACCCAGAGCATCTTCATGTACCACACTCCGTCACAGGCATAGAACACAGAGCAAAGGGTGGCGACGATGACTATCATCAAGGGAAGGGCGATGGCAGTCTGGAGCCCGGGCTCACAGGATATCTTGCTCGTTTTGTACTCGGACATCAGCAGGCCAGCCACAGATGAGGGAGTGCTGCATGTATAATCCAAGGGCCAGTCGGACAGCAAGGACTTATTCAGAACCATCATGAACCAGTAGGAGTTACACGAGCAAGCAAAGGGGTTGTCTCCAGCTTTGAGAGTCCTGAGACTAGGAAGACCTGCCAAAGTCTCCCGGGAGATGGTGGTAATGGCATTGTGGTCTATGTACAGACTGAGCAATGTGGGGGATAGATCCGCAGAGATGACCTTAATGTTGTTGAAGCTCAAGAAAAGGTGGGTCAACAATGGAAATTGCAATAGGTTCTTTTGAGATATCGCTGTAATACCCGTCTTTGACAGGTCAATTCGCTGGAAGTACTGTGACAGGAAGGAGAACACGCTGTTGCCCAGGTTGTTGTTGCTCAGGCTCAGCTCGATTATGTTTTTGGGCCAAAAGCACGGGCTATTTATATAGATGGAATTGAAACTCAAGTCCAAAGATTCCAGGTTCCTCATCTGGTGGGTCTTCATCGAGATGAAGGAGAGGTCCTCAAAGCGGTTTTTGCTCAAAACCAGTTGCTTGAGTTTGGGGAAGACTATCTCGTAGGGACACGTGTACCACCAGAACCCGTTGTCCGTGAGGAGGTTGTTTGAGAGATCCAGAGTCTCCAGGGATGGCAGGGTGGACAGAAGGTTACAAGGCACAATGTTCATTCCTGTGCCTGAGAACTTCAAATAAGCCATCTTGAAAAATATGTCCACACTTATGTCTACAATGGGGTATCTGTATTGGTAATGTGTAACGCCATCAAATGTTATTGAATGTATGACCATCGTGTGATTAAGAGTGGGGAACTTAACGCCTTCAGGTGTATCTTCGCTGTAGGTCATGTTTACGAATTTTAACCGTTGTAATATTGGAAAGAAATAAATTCTTTAAAAATTTCACCATGAAAGTGCTGTTAAACCACGTGTTTACAATGGTTAAATTATTTAGTAGTGGCATCGTTCTTAGGTTCCTGAAAGGGTCCCCAGTGATGTTACAGAGGTCAGGAATTACCATGACCAACTCTAAATCAGTTGTTTGTGTTTCATTCACATCTTCGAGCAGGTTTTGAAATAAATCAAAGTTCTCACAAAAAGGCGTTTTGAGGGTTATCTTCTGGAGGGATTTCAGCTTCGCGAGAGAACCACGATCATACCGTTTCCACTGAACACATTCTCCCAGGATGAGATGTTGCAAGGAGCTATCTGACAGGTAGTCAAAATCAGTGAAGGTCACTTGTCGAGCATTTTCACTTCCTAATGAAAGGACGGACAGATTTGTCATTGTCTCAAATGTTGCCGGTAATTGATAGCTTTCATATTGGTTGCCGGCCAAGTCAAGGATCTTCAATATTGGCAGTGATAAATCGGGAATATAATGTAACTCATTGTGAGATATGTTCAGGATTTGAAGTTTTGGGGTGTAAAAGAACAAGCCTGGATATATCAGCCGCAGCTTGCAGTGAGTCACCTTCAGGAAGCAGAGCTGTGAAAGCCTTTGGAATGGAGCGTCCTCCAGTTCCACAAGGGGGTTGTGGGAAATGTCCATATACTGCGTGTCGATATTCAGATTGAGAGGAACGTTGGTTCGATTCTGATTGGAGAGGTTCTGAACTCGTCGTCTCGACGTGACGCACAAGTCAAAGTCTTTGTCCTCATTCTGCTCGACCAGGCAGTAGGTCCTCAGCAACAAGGTGGTAATCATCCATAACTGCAATGCTACTTGCACACTGTAAATATTCAAATCAGTAAAATGTTAATCATCTTAACAAATTAACAAATGAACAATTTCATCAGTAATAGTGACATACGTTTGTTACAAGTGAAACTGCAAAAAATCTGAATTGCACACATAATAACATTGTATTGGGATACCTAACAAATTAACCCTTGTATTAATAATAACTGAAGGAAATCTGAGTTTACAATTTCATCAGTAATAGCTTAATAAATATAAAGCCTTTACCTTTGTCTGGCCATTTGTAATATGTCCCGTAACCATACATGCATCGGCTAGCAAGTCATTGGTCTGAGGATGTGAGAGGATTTATTTACTTCTCTTTTTTTTTTTTACGAAGCCCACTTATCAAATGCTTTGGGCTCATTTCCCTTTTCCTTTGTTTAAATAAATTTCAAACTTTTGAGGTTAGAATCACAAAGCATATTGAATATAAGGATTAAGCACAAAATGAAAGAAACAAAAGAAGTACAAAAACATGTTTTAACAACATCATGCAAAATAAAGCAAGATCATGCCACATGTAGTCAGTTATTGTTACATATTTCTCATTTTAACATCAGTATTCACATCATGCACAACAACACAATCCAGTTCTGTCAAATGTTGACAGACCTTTCGGAGACATTAGACATTTTGTAGAGTGTTGGGAGTTGTGGATGTATTAATCTTGTGGGCCAGTAATGGTCGGACCATTCTGTCACGATGTGGGGCTGGAGGACCCAAACGCAAGACTCAGGACTCGGGGTTATGCTGAACAGAGTGGTATTTATTACCAGTGATGGGAATAACGGCATTATAAATAACGGCGTTACTAACGGCGTTACTTTTTTCAGTAACGAGTAATCTAATTGATTACTCTTCCCATCATTATAACGCCGTTACCGTTACTGCCAAAAAATGTGGCGCGTTACTATAATTGAAGCTGTATAATTGAACCAACTATATCTCTAAGCTGAGCGGCAAAGATTTTTCTTACTGTTCTTCCTTCCTTGGTGAGGGCGGGGGCACGAGACAATCGCATAAATGATGACGATTGGCTGAGGTAGAGTAAAATTCCATGGTAAGCCAATCAGAGGTGGAGTTGGGAGGGTGTTGCTTACACAATTTCCATTTTTTGTGCATTGGTACATTGCTTAAAGAGCATAATTTAATTTAGATTTATTTGTTGGCTGGCTGCGGCCTCCTGAAGTGAGATTGTCAATGGCCAGAGAAAGCCATGGAGATTTTTTGTTGTATTTTTTATTGGTAATGTATTACCTGTTTATATTTGGATGCCTGAATTTTGCTATACATTGCACTTTTCAGTAATATTGAAAGCACTTCATATTGTTACACTGTTCTACTTTTAGTACAGAATGTACAGAATGTCTACCAGTTTTTTTTATTTTTGTTATTTATTTTTGGTACATTGCTTAACAAGCATAATTTAATTTTGCCTAGTTGTGGCCTGTTGAGGTGCAATAAATATCAAAAGTTCCAAAACATCTATTGTGTTATTTTTATCGATCCACTATATAAACATAGTAATTATAATATCTACAATAATACATTACATTTTATTGGAGGCTAGTCTCACTGTCCCACAGCAACATAAAAAATGTTTAGATTTGTGTACTGTGGATTTCTGTTAATAATTTATTGTATTAAGTGTCCATTTCATTATAATATTCAGATTTATCATAAATAATTGAACATGCACATGTATTTTATGTTCCATCAAAGAGGGGTGGAGGTGGGGTCCAAATTCTTTGACACATTTGAGCATTTAAAAAATTACTTGAAAGTAACGCAATAGTTACTTTCCAAAGTAACTAGTTACTTTTATAATTTGTAACTCAGTAACTACTTTAGTTACTTTTTGGGAGAAGTAACTAGTAACTAACTAGTTACGTTTTTAGAGTAACTTGCCCAACACTGTTTATTACCGTGAGACAGGCAGGCAGACAGGTGACGGGACAGACAGGCAGGTAAGTAGGTTGGCAGGTGAGGAACAGACAGGCAGGTAGCTAGGTAGGCAGGCAGGCAGGCAGGTGAGGAACCGACAGGCAGGTAGGCATTCATACGGGTAGTCCAATGATTTAACAAGTAATGTGTAACCAGACAAGTTATAATAATGACATTAGCAATGGTCCGAACGACAGTGAGTGGAAAGCCGAGGGCTTTATACTGTGAGTGATTGTTCATTGCGGGCAGCCGCGAACGTAGCGCAGGTGCCGCTATTCATCCAGGGGCGGCACTGGCGCCGGGAGCCCGGAGACACGCTCGCGATCATGACAGATGCTCTACCTCTTCAATCAGTTGTCAGGTAGCGGGAAGCGGCAAAAAGGGAAAGGACCCAAGTGCTGGCAGCAAATTAAATTAAATATTCTTTAATAAAAGTAAACTAAATAGTACCGAATACGAAATGAGGCACAGCAAAACTCGAATCTTCAAATCTTCACTTGCTGGTGACATGAACACGGACAGACTGAACACCCCATTTAGAGACAACAACCCAGGGGGAAAAAACCACAAGACCGGCGCAGGTATAAAGTGGGAGACTAATGAGGGAAGTGAAAACAGCTGAGACAAAATGGCCGACAGACAAAACAGGGAGTAAACTAACCAAAAGCAGACTATACAATACAAACAGGAAACAATTAACAGATCGAAAGCGGAACATGCAAGGGAACACACACCAGGAGGGAGGCAGACTATGACATCAGCTGCATTTTAAGCATTACAAGAATATTTGACCAGATAAAGCGTATGCTTGTCATTGCGGATCAATTCACTAAATGGGTAGAAGCGACTAGAACACGACTAGTTTCCACGTGCAAAAAGAGAATGCACGAACAGTGGTGAAAATACTAACTAAAGAAATTATTCGGTGAGACGGAAGACTAGTATACATAAAAGTAACACAACTACTATAGCGTATAGCTGGATTACCATAGTCCAGCATGGTGGAAAGCATGAATAGGACCAAAAGAGATTATGGACAGACTTTGCTCCATGCCTTCCCATTTAAAATCAGAATGACTCCAAATGTTACAAGAAAAGTATCTCAATTCTTGAAGTATTAATGCGAAGACCATTTCCAACTCCTTGGGTGCGGGGTGGGGTTTGTTTTGTGTGATTATACCAATGCATTTGTTAAGAAATTGAATGGCATCTATGGTGATGTGTCTTCTTCTCCTTCTCTTCCCTTTCTCTGCAGGACAGCCGACCCACCCATTTCTGCCTGGCGACCTGGTCCTAATCAAAATACTCAACCCAAGGAAAGTCGGATACGCCCGATATTGCCAACCAGCGGAGATCACTTATGGAAACAAGGACTGTGGTCCCAACCGATGACCAACCACAATGAATCTACACCAGCCACCGAGAACAAAGGACCAACAGACAGACAACCGAGGGCAGATAAGAAAGAAAGAAAGAAAGAAAGATCACTTTATTAGTCCACACTTATGGTCACAAACACACAGGAAGTGGTGACCGCCAAACACATACGCATGCAGGGAGGGTGGCCCGCGGAAATGTAGTCTCTGCATTTGACCCATCCTGTGTTATGCTGCCCCTCCAGGGGCAGCCAGGAGCAGTGGGCAGCCCTTTTACGGCACCCCACAGTCAATAGCGCCCCAGGCGGGAATCGATCCAAGGACCTTCTTGCTTTGAGGCAGCAGTGCAAGCAACTGACCAGAGGTTTCAACAAAGAGGGCTCCAACCATGGGCTGACCAGAGGCCCCCACCATGGGGAAAACCCAGGAGCAGATGCTCCCCTCATCGTGGAAATGACCCAGGAGGTGACTCCGGAGAAAGAAGAAGATGACCCGGCACACAAGATCACAGCATCAACTGCTGTGATCACAAGGGTGTTGACACCCTTGTGCTGTGACACAAGGGTGTCAATAAGATGAAAGAAAAGATGCCCAGAATTAGATGTTCCCCGCCATTGTGAACAGGAACTGTCGAACCACATTAGCGATGTGCCTTCTACGAGGTGCATGGATGGGTTGTTATTGGTATCTAATGGGCCCCCCTGTACACCACCAGGTACAATCGCTCTGTCATGGCTCATTCCCATAAGAGCACTGGTCATATTGTGTTTCATGGTATTTTGTATTGGACTGATGTGTTTGAGGGTTTGTTTGAAGAAAACAATGTCTACACTGTCAGTTAATGAAGCGCTTGTTATGCATCCCCCTTCCTCATATCACGAGATACCAGACCCTAGTAGACCATATCTCCCAGATTCGAATGATTGGCCCTATAATCCAGATAATGTTGAGGCCTACCAGTTACAAGTTATAATCCCTATGGCACCGTAGAACTAGGATGAATACAACCAAAATGCATAATATTGACTTACACAGTTACCAGCCTATCGGGGACACCTCCTGTGGCCCTCACGCCTCCAACCAATCAATCTAAAATTTGTACTCAAAAGCGACAAATATGGTGTTGATAAACCCACATGGGGCCCACACATAACACATAATGTACTCTGACAATCACATACATCCATGACCACGTTCTTTGTAGATTATAGATCAATCAGTAGATTAGGCAAAGCAAACCATTTTTATCAATACCTTTGGGGAAAGACTTTGCTTGTGATTATGATTATGATTATGATTGGAAAAAAAGATATATACTATATCTATATATTGTTGAATGTTCTTGGGTTTTTGTCATGTTGTATACTCCCTTAATCACCCGCAGGAGTTACCAGATTTTATCCCGAATTAATCTGTGTCCAATAACATTTGTGTGATTTGCTTACAAGTGACATTTTGTACTTTTTGTATGAAACACTGCTCATGGCTTAGAGTTTGAAATAGGATGTTTCTAGTGAACCCCCTTGTCCTAAACGAGGAGGGGAGCACAACTCCTGTTCTCGATTATTCTGTTAGAATAAAAGAGGGCAATTGTTGGGAGTTGTGGATGTATTGATCATGTGGGCCGGTAACTTTCCACTCTGCTGTGTGGCCTACGTGACTAGTTAGCTGTTTGGCCTACGGGACTAGTTAGCTTCATTCTTATCTGTTTGCCCCGGGAGGCCTCTGAGACGCACTCGCAGGTGTTGTTGTGGGAACATGTTGCCTCTTCTATCTGGACTGGCTGGCTGGCGGAGGGAACGGGAAGGTCTCAACGTGAGACCTTGCTGTCCCTGCTTCCTGGTCTGTTGCATGGAGACCCACATCTCTGTGTGGGTCACGTGAGGCCGTGGTATCCCTGCTTCAAGTTAACTGTCTGTCTGTCTGTTACATCCACGTGGGGCCTGGTGTCCTGGCGTCTCCGGATTGGCTGTCTGGGGGGTGGGGACGGAAGGGTCTCCATGTAAGGCCTTGTTGTCCCTGCCCCCGAATGGCTGTCTTAGAGGCGTTTCCATGTCTGCTTCCCGAGATGATTTGTTGTGTCTATATGTAAATGTTCCTCTTGTTTTTCCCATGCAAAATGTATACATGCTCTATGTATCTAAATAAACTTTGAATCATTCCTGGTGAGACTGCCTTGTGTCACATTGATTCCCGAGCTTGCTGCTTTGCTACAGACAATCCAGAACCTGAACCTGAACCTGAACTCCAGCCACAATAGATGACCACTCGAAACTGCGCATAACAGTTGACAGTTGACATCATGCAAAATAAAGCAAGGTCATGCAACATGTAGTCAGTTATTGTTACATATTTCTAATTTTAACATCAGTATTCACATCATGCACAACAACACAATCCAGTTCTGTAAAATGTTGACAGACCTTTCGGAGACGTTAGACATTTTGTAGAGTCTGCCAGAAGTTATCTGAAAAGAAAAACAAAGCAGAAAGTATTTATTTTTCTTCATTTGTTTTATGTATTCATGGTATTTAATTGCAATAAAATAAATAGTTATAAATAAAAAGTTTTTCATTATAAGTGACATTTATATTTAATATTTTATTTTCCATATTTCCTTTGAGTGAAGCTACCTGTCCTTTGTGACAGACCCTTAAGTTGACACGTTCCAAGGGACAGCTTGCAGGTATAGAGGCCTCGGCAGCCGGCACACTAAGCATGTGGAGAACAGGTTCTTTGTTGGAATGTGAGACCTGGTTAAAACCAGAAGTTTATCTGCCCCTAAATGAAGCTACTCCACCAAATTATGTGAACTCACAACTATCACATGAATCTAGGAAAGGTGGTGGAGTGGCGCTAATCTCTAGCTTGAAGCTGGTCCTAAGACCAAAGAGAAGTTACATGTTTTCATCTTTTGAGGTGCTTGCTTTTAGCTCCTCAGCTCGCATTAGGCAGCGAGATCATGGCATTGCAGACTCCTTTTTCTTGGCTGTAGTCTACCGCCCTCCGGGCCCTTTTTTTAAACTTTGTGGATGAGTTCTCTGAGTTTGTGGCTGATCTTGCAACTTACTCTGACAATGTTCTGCTTATGGGGGATTTCAACATCCATGTGAATAACCCATGTGACTCTCTTGCAAAAGCTTTTCTGTCCATTATAGACACATTTGGATTCACACAGCATGTTCAGCTACCTACCCACACCGGTGGAAACACATTGGACCTTGTCCTGACTCGTGGAGTTGAAGTTATAGATTTATGTGTCTCTCCTTATCCGTCAGCTCTCTCTCTGTCTGCTCACTTTCCAAGTGGTTGTATCTTGCCCAAGGGACGACCGCCAGGCTAACTATAGCTGCCGTCGTATCACCCCTGACACCACGACAGCCATGGCAGATAAGTTACCCCTGTTACTTGCTCATTTTGCTGACTTCAGGGGTTTAGTGTATAGTCTCACCAATGAGTTTAATTGTCATAAGGGCATCCTGAAACTTTGTGTTTCGTCATTATTTATTCTATGCTTTGCCATTCTTCCGCTCATTGTCCTGTCATTTCAGATCCTGCCACTCCCACCTGCCCACAGTATCCTGAGCCCATCCCATCACCTGAGTCTGCCCCGCCCAGTTAATCACCTTACTCCTACCATCACCTGAGTCTGCTCTACTCACCTGTTTCCCATTCCCTCATTAGAATAGTATTTAACACCTGCCTTATCCCCTTTGTCTTTGTCAGATTGTTTTTGCAGCAGGGCTTAGTGTACCTATCACTCTGCTTTTCTGACTTGATATCTGCTAGTATTATTCTCGACTCTGATTCTTGCCTGATCCCTGCCTGTTTTGACGCCTGATTATCGGATACCCTGTTTTGTGACTTTCGCCTGTTGGAATACCGAGTTTGGATTAAACCCTTTGTGGACTTTGATTGCATCTAGTAGTGCTGTGTCGTGCTTTTGGGTTCTACCTGTTCTGGTACCGTTACATTAACAGCACTTTATCCGCAGCCATCAACTCTGCTGCTCCTCTTGTAGTTAAAAAGCGGAAAGCAAAAAAGACCAGCACCATGGTTCAACGAAGACACACGCACCCTCAAACGCGACTGCAGAAAACTTGAGCGCAAATGGCACTTGACTAAACTTGAAGTCTTCCACCTCGCATGGCACGACAGCCTGCTTAGCTACAAAACTGCGTTAACTAACTCCAGAAATGCCTACTTCTCCAGTGTCAGCAACTTAAACAAGAACAATCCGAAGTTCCTCTTTGACACTGTAAAGAGCTGACGCAAAAACAACCTCACAAATTGTCTCCTCCCTCTCCGCGAGCAACTTCCTGGAGTTATTGATGCGTCTCTTACCACTCATCCTGAACATTTGTCAGGTGCGGCGCCACGTATTCTCCCTGAAGCTACTTTCCAGCAGTTTAGCACAATCTCATTGGATGAGCTTGACAAGCTAACACAGGCATCTAAACAGACTACCTGTTTGCTCGACCCCGTCCCTACCAAGGTTCTTAAAGAACTTTTCCCAACGGTTGGAACGGCTATGCTCAACATCATGAACCTGTCATTGTCGACAGGCTCAGTTCCCTCTAGCTTTAAGTGTACTGTGGTAAAACCTCTACGCAAGAAGCCTGGCCTCGACCCCGAAGCTCTTAGCAGCTATCAGCCCATCTCTAACCTTCCTTTCCTCTCTAAAGTACTGGAAAGAATTGAAGCTAGCCAAATCATCAATCACCTGACGGCAAACACCTTATTTGAACCATTTCAGTCTGGATTCAGGAGCCTATACTCCACTGAAACCGCTGTGACCAGAGTGGTAAATGATCTCCTCCTTAGCATGGACAGCAATGCAAGCTCCCTGATGGTGTTGCTTGACCTCAGCGCTGCTTTTGACACAATTGACCATTGCATCCTCCTTGAGTGTCTCGAACATTATGTCGGCATTAAAGGCACTGCTCTTCACTGGTTTAGATCCTACCTCTCAGACAGAACACAATTTGTTGTCTGCAAAGATTCAAAATCGAAGCATTGCAACCTATGCTTTGGTGTTCCCCAAGGGTCGGTCCTTCGTCCACTGCTCTTTGCAATCTACATGCTCCCCCTTGGCGATATTATTCGCAGCTATGGTATTAGCTTTCACTGCTATGCGGACGACACCCAAATCTACATTCCCATTGGATCAAAAGACTCCCCCCAGATCCAACAGATCCAAAAGGTTGAATCCTGCCTGGCTGCAATTAAAAGATGGATGTCCCAAAATTACTTGCAGCTAAATACGGGGAAAACAGATGATTATCATCGGCCCGAAGCATAAACAATCACAACTTGAGGGATCCACTATTGCCCAAAGCTCCTGCGTCAAGAATCTTGGTGTTCTGTTTGATCCTACGCTTTCTTTTGATCAGCATGTAAAAAGTATCACCAGAACTGCATTCTTTCATCTTAGAAATATTGCCAAGATTAGACCAATGCTATCCGCTGCGGACGCAGAGACACTCATCCATGCATTTATATCATCCAGATTGGATTACTGTAATGCACTGTTCTCTGGCTTACCGAGCTCTACTACAAAAAGCCTCCAGCTTGTACAGAACGCTGCTGCTAGACTTCTAACGAGAACCAGGAAGTTTGACCACATTACTCCTATTCTCACTTCCCTCCACTGGCTCCCGATAAATGCCAGATCAGATTTTAAGGTGCTACTTCTTACCTACAAGATCCTGCATGGGTCCGCACCATCGTACCTGAAGGACCTTATTGTTCCCTATTGTCCTTCTCGGCCGCTTCAGGGGCTGGCCTTCTATTAATTCCAAAAGTGAATAAAAAATCAGCAGGAAACAGGGCGTTCTCTTCTCCAGCACCCTATCTGTGGAACAGTCTGCCACCTGTAATCAGGGAGGCTGACACTGTTAGCACTAGCCTACCCTAGCTGCCAATGGGTACTAGGTCTGAGGATACTTCAGGATGTTCCCTGCTTACTGTGCTCCATCTAACTGTCATGTTGTCTCCATTATCTAGGGTGCTGCTGTGATCATGACTGGATACCTGGCCACCCCACCTGACGTGAAGATTTGAAGATTCGAGTTTTGCTGTGCCTCATTTAGTATTCGGTACTATTTAGTTTACTTTTATTAAAGAATATTTAAATTTGCTGCCAGCACTTGGGTCCTTTCCCTTTTTGCCGCTTCACCGCTACCTGACAACTGATTGAAGAGGTAGAGCATCTGTCATGATCGCGAGCGTGTCTCCGGGCTCCCGGCGCCAGTGCCGCCCCTGGATGAATAGCGGCACCTGCGCTACGTTCGCGGCTGCCCGCAATGAACAATCACTCACAGTATAAAGCCCTCGGCTTTCCACTCACTGTCGTCGGACCACTGAAAGTTCACAAGTGCAACAATCAAATGGTTGATAGCAGTGTTGGGCAAGTTACTCTAAAAAAGTAACTAGTTAGAGTTACTAGTTACTTCTCCCAAAAAGTAACTAAAGTCGTTACTGAGTTACAAATTTTAAAAGTAACTAGTTACTTTGGAAAGTAACTATTGCGTTACTTTCAAGTAATTTTTTAAATGCTCAAATGTGTCAAAGAATTTGGACCCCACCTCCACCCCTCTTTGACGGAACTTAAAATACATGTGCATGTTCAATTATTTATGATAAATCTGAATATTATAATGAAATGGACACTTAATACAATAAATTATTAACAGAAATCTAAACTATTTTAATATTGCTGTGGGACAGTGAGACTAGCCTCCAATAAAATGTCATGTATTATTGTAGATATTATAATTACTATGTTTATATAGTGGATCGATAAAAATAACACAATAGATGTTTTGGAACTTTTGATATTTATCGCACCCCAACAGGCCACAACTAGGCAAAATTTAATTATGCTTGTTAAGCAATGTACCAAAAATAAATAACAAATATATTCACTCTTTGCAGTGCAAATAAAAAAAAACTGGTAGACATTCTGTACTTCAAGTATTTTCTTCCTCGAAAAAGTAGAACAGTGTAACAATATGAAGTGCTTTCAATATTACTGAAAATTGCAATGTATAGCAAAACCAGGCATCCAAATATAAACAGGTAATACATTAAAAATAAAAAATACATTAAAAAATGACTCCATGGCTTTCTCTGGCCATTGACAATCTCACCTCAGGAGGCCGCAGCCAGCCAACAAATACATCTAAATTAAATTATGCTCTTTAAGCAATGTACCAATGTACAAAAAATGGGCTTTCGAAATTGTGTAAGCAACACCCGCCCAACTCCACCTCTGATTGGCTTACCATGGAATTTTACTCTACCTCAGCCAATCGTCATCATTTATGCGATTGTCTCGTGCCCCCGCCCTCACCAAGGAAGGAAGAACAGTAAGAAAAATCTTTGAAAATCTGATGAAAAACAGCTTCAATTATAGTTTTGGCAGTAACGGTAATGGCGTTATAATGATAGGAAGAGTAATCAATTAGATTACTCGTTACTGAAAAAAGTAATATTTATAACGCCGTTATTCCCATCACTGCTTAAGCTAACAGTAAAACACCACTTTCTTCAGCATAACCCCGAGTCCTGAGTCTTGCGTTTGGGTCCTCCAGCCCCACATCGTGACAGAATGGTCCGACCATTACTGGCCCACAAGATTAATACATCCACAACTCCCAACACTCTACAAAATGTCTAATGTCTCCGAAAGGTCTGTCAACATTTGACAGAACTGGATTGTGTTGTTGTGCATGATGTGAATACTGATGTTAAAATGAGAAATATGTAACAATAACTGACTACATGTGGCATGATCTTGCTTTATTTTGCATGATGTTGTTAAAACATGTTTTTGTACTTCTTTTGTTTCTTTCATTTTGTGCTTAATCCTTATATTCAATATGCTTTGTGATTCTAACCTCAAAAGTTTGAAATTTATTTAAACAAAGGAAAAGGGAAATGAGCCCAAAGCATTTGATAAGTGGGCTTCGTAAAAAAAAAAAAGAGAAGTAAATAAATCCTCTCACATCCTCAGACCAATGACTTGCTAGCCGATGCATGTATGGTTACGGGACATATTACAAATGGCCAGACAAAGGTAAAGGCTTTATATTTATTAAGCTATTACTGATGAAATTGTAAACTCAGATTTCCTTCAGTTATTATTAATACAAGGGTTAATTTGTTAGGTATCCCAATACAATGTTATTATGTGTGCAATTCAGATTTTTTGCAGTTTCACTTGTAACAAACGTATGTCACTATTACTGATGAAATTGTTCATTTGTTAATTTGTTAAGATGATTAACATTTTACTGATTTGAATATTTACAGTGTGCAAGTAGCATTGCAGTTATGGATGATTACCACCTTGTTGCTGAGGACCTACTGCCTGGTCGAGCAGAATGAGGACAAAGACTTTGACTTGTGCGTCACGTCGAGACGACGAGTTCAGAACCTCTCCAATCAGAATCGAACCAACGTTCCTCTCAATCTGAATATCGACACGCAGTATATGGACATTTCCCACAACCCCCTTGTGGAACTGGAGGACGCTCCATTCCAAAGGCTTTCACAGCTCTGCTTCCTGAAGGTGACTCACTGCAAGCTGCGGCTGATATATCCAGGCTTGTTCTTTTACACCCCAAAACTTCAAATCCTGAACATATCTCACAATGAGTTACATTATATTCCCGATTTATCACTGCCAATATTGAAGATCCTTGACTTGGCCGGCAACCAATATGAAAGCTATCAATTACCGGCAACATTTGAGACAATG
Organism: Coryphaenoides rupestris; assembly: GCA_002895965.2. Classification (NCBI taxonomy): domain Eukaryota; kingdom Metazoa; phylum Chordata; class Actinopteri; order Gadiformes; family Macrouridae; genus Coryphaenoides; species Coryphaenoides rupestris. Next base: position 193,701 of record PIJE02000179.1, on the reverse strand, counting down.
ACAAATCTGTCCGTCCTTTCATTAGGAAGTGAAAATGCTCGACAAGTGACCTTCACTGATTTTGACTACCTGTCAGATAGCTCCTTGCAACATCTCATCCTGGGAGAATGTGTTCAGTGGAAACGGTATGATCGTGGTTCTCTCGCGAAGCTGAAATCCCTCCAGAAGATAACCCTCAAAACGCCTTTTTGTGAGAACTTTGATTTATTTCAAAACCTGCTCGAAGATGTGAATGAAACACAAACAACTGATTTAGAGTTGGTCATGGTAATTCCTGACCTCTGTAACATCACTGGGGACCCTTTCAGGAACCTAAGAACGATGCCACTACTAAATAATTTAACCATTGTAAACACGTGGTTTAACAGCACTTTCATGGTGAAATTTTTAAAGAATTTATTTCTTTCCAATATTACAACGGTTAAATTCGTAAACATGACCTACAGCGAAGATACACCTGAAGGCGTTAAGTTCCCCACTCTTAATCACACGATGGTCATACATTCAATAACATTTGATGGCGTTACACATTACCAATACAGATACCCCATTGTAGACATAAGTGTGGACATATTTTTCAAGATGGCTTATTTGAAGTTCTCAGGCACAGGAATGAACATTGTGCCTTGTAACCTTCTGTCCACCCTGCCATCCCTGGAGACTCTGGATCTCTCAAACAACCTCCTCACGGACAACGGGTTCTGGTGGTACACGTGTCCCTACGAGATAGTCTTCCCCAAACTCAAGCAACTGGTTTTGAGCAAAAACCGCTTTGAGGACCTCTCCTTCATCTCGATGAAGACCCACCAGATGAGGAACCTGGAATCTTTGGACTTGAGTTTCAATTCCATCTATATAAATAGCCCGTGCTTTTGGCCCAAAAACATAATCGAGCTGAGCCTGAGCAACAACAACCTGGGCAACGGCGTGTTCTCCTTCCTGTCACAGTACTTCCAGCGAATTGACCTGTCAAAGACGGGTATTACAGCGATATCTCAAAAGAACCTATTGCAATTTCCATTGTTGACCCACCTTTTCTTGAGCTTCAACAACATTAAGGTCATCTCTGCGGATCTATCCCCCACATTGCTCAGTCTGTACATAGACCACAATGCCATTACCACCATCTCCCGGGAGACTTTGGCAGGTCTTCCTAGTCTCAGGACTCTCAAAGCTGGAGACAACCCCTTTGCTTGCTCGTGTAACTCCTACTGGTTCATGATGGTTCTGAATAAGTCCTTGCTGTCCGACTGGCCCTTGGATTATACATGCAGCACTCCCTCATCTGTGGCTGGCCTGCTGATGTCCGAGTACAAAACGAGCAAGATATCCTGTGAGTCCGGGCTCCAGACTGCCATCGCCCTTCCCTTGATGATAGTCATCGTCGCCACCCTTTGCTCTGTGTTCTATGCCTGTGACGGAGTGTGGTACATGAAGATGCTCTGGGTGTGGATACGTGTGAAGAGGAGAGGCCAGAAGCAGGCCAACCTGTTGAGTAAGAGGACGTTTCGGTACCACGCGTTCATCTCATACAGCCACTGCGATTCTGCCTGGGTGGAAGGCAAGCTGGTGCCGTCCCTGGAAGGAGCGGGGCTCTCCCTCTGCATCCACGACCGAGACTTTGTGCCCGGCCAGTGGATCATGGACAACATCATCAACTGCGTGGAGGCGAGCTACAAGACGCTGTTTGTGCTCTCCAACCACTTTGTGCAGAGTGAATGGTGTAACTACGAACTCTTCTTTGCCCAGCATAGAGCTCTCGATGCACGGCAAGACTCCCTGGTCTTTGTGCTGTTGGAACCCATTCCAGCCGACTCTCTACCCAAGAAGTTCTTGAAACTGAGGCGTTTGCTGATGCAGCAGACGTACCTGGAGTGGCACAAGGATGAGCGGAAGCAGCAGGTGTTCTGGGCGAACCTCCGATCTATGCTACAGGTGGCGGACCACAGAATCTTAAAGGATATGGCCGTAGCACTGGCCGAAAGCGCTTCTCTGGTCACAAACGACCATGTTCCTTTGCTATCATGGTGATTGCAGCCTAGAATGGATTATGTGTGCGGCCTTTTCAAGTAAAAATATTTTTTAATAATACTTATTTTTGCCTACAGAGTATATACATTTCAGTATGTGTGTGTGTGTGTGTGTGTGTGTATGTGTGCTGTGTGTGTGTGTGTGTGTGTGTGTGTGTGTGTGTGTGTGTGTGTGTGTGTGTGTGTGTGTGTGTGTGAGGGAGAGTGAAACACAAAGAGAGTAAGGAAAAGCATGGCACACGGCGTGTGCTTGTATAAAGATTGTGTTTTTTGTCTATTTTGTTTATGTACATTCAGTTCCTCAAAGGGGAGTGAGGTGCCTATAGTTATTGCACTGGATGTGATTATCGCGCACGCAGACACACACACACGGATGCACACACACACACATACAAGCTCACACACACACACACACAAACTTCCTCCTTTTAATCTGAAAAACACACTTCCACTTTTCTGATGGTCCCACAATATTGCAATAATACTTCCATGTACTGTTAAAAACATTGAGTGAACAAAACGTGGCAACTGAAATACTAAGCCACTGAAACATGAATTAACATAACGTAAACATTTGTTAATTCATGGGCTTCTTTTCTAAAGGTTAAGATTTTGCATATGCTCTGAAACCCATTAAAAATACGGGCTGCAATTGGGAACACAATTAAAAAGTTTGTGGATCATTTATTACAGTGTCTTGTGATTGCATGTTGCAATCCTGACTTCCAATCCTGATGCACTTACACACGGTTACTCGTTAGAGAGGGAACTGAATGGTTGTTAGACAACGGAGTGCCGTGAAGCTTGACAATGAGAGGAACTGAAGTAGTTCTGAATTAAGTGTAGATTTGTTGTGTGTAGATTTGTGTGTGTGTGGGGGTGAGTGTGTGTGGTTCGGTCTGTGTTTGTGTGTGTGTGTGTGTGTGTGTGTGTGTGTGTGTGTGTGTGTGTGTGTGTGTGTGTATGTATAAGCACAGTCAGTTGTGTGGAGTGTTTTCAGTGTTACCATGATAAATAAAATATCCTAACATGTGAAAACTAAAAGCGAATGTAGTGTAAATTCCCCAACGGAAGGGAACGTCTCCGTTATTCTGTGGATTCAATAGTGGAAACAATCTCTTAACTTTCATTTCCCTTTCAAAAGCAAAAGCATTCCAACCATGTAAACAATGTCTCAGATTAAAAGTGTTTAAATATGTACAACGCATGCTTGACACTAAAATCCACCACTTTCTCAAGACCAGACCAATCTGAATAAAAGAACAAGCGGAACGTAGCGTTCATGTAAACTGAGTCGGCTATCATGATGTTCAATAAAGACCACGCAATGGTTTTTTTCAGACCACGCCAGCCACTATATCCGCTTTTTAGTTCGTTTAAATTGTACCGCTTGACATTTCGAAGATGTTTTGTTATGTTTGGGTGGCTGATGCCAAAATCTATTCATGCTTCCGTCACCCCGGGATACAGACTTCCTGTGTCCAGATCCGTCTCACACCTGTTGTTGTAGGCCCACTTTCTTATGGTACAGAGAGAACACAGAATCAACATACAAGGCTTTTGACCATATGTGCACATAAATGGGCAATATTAACATGTGGATGTACTGGCGAAGTGCTATGTTAGCTGTCCAAGCTAATCTATTTGAGTGCATTCATCGTATTACAGACGTGAGTAAACATAGGAGTGGCATGTTTGTAGAAGATTCCAGGTGAATAGAGAGAGGCCACAGAACAATATTCAAGTTCACAAGGAATGGTGATGAAATAGACAATAAACAATTGCAAGATTAAACGTAAGATGTAAAAAAACCATTTTCCACTCACATAAAGTAATTGTGATGTCAAGTGTTAAAGTATTAGTCAGTAATTAATTACTAAGTGTTCTGCAAAATCCTGTATCTTATCTTACAGTTTTGATCAAATCCATCACAGGACCAATCTTGTAAATCTACAAAACTATGAAAAATACAACTTACATCAACAGCAATTTGTACACAACTGACAAATAGTTTTGTCCAATGACAACACAGAGGTCAGACTGGGTTTTCTGAAACACAATGTCAAATCAATTCCATGTCTCTTAGAACATTAAAACCAGTTAGATGTTTAAAATATTGATCCATTGCATTTAAAAGATAATTAAAGATAATTGTCACTTACAGAATCACTTCCCATTAAATCACTAATCGTCGGGTGAAATTATTTCTATATGGTCTTTCTGCTTTTTTGTGTTTATAATATATTATTTGCATATTAGGCAGCTCTGCAGACAAAGAGATACATATTACCCTACATACATCAACATCAGGTAGAAAACAAGCAGAGAATACACTATTTCATCCAAATACATCCACACAGGACAGATAGTGATTCAAAATCATCAACTTGTGTATTGCATTGTACAATGTACAGTGTATTTAGCAGACGCTTTCATCCAAAGCAGTGAATTGAGTGAATTGCGATACATATCATTAATCATCATGCCCCTTTTTCCTTTTTTGACACAGCTCCTTTAGGTTTTAATGAAATGTCTGTGATATGCTTTGGTCAAAACACCTTTTTGACCTTATGCACTACTTATGCAAATGAGTACTGCTAACCCCAGCCCCCTCTTTAATGGGGCCTGTTTACACCAGTAAAGTTTAGCGCTACCATAGCTTGCCATGAACCCTGGGAGACAATGGCTGCTGGCGAGAACATGTTGTTTTGAATCTGACCCAAAACAAGTTCAAGAATTAAGGCTTCAACACAGGGCTCCAGACTGTGACCAGTTAGTCACATTTTGCGACCATTTTTAGAGAAATGTAATATCATAACTAGGTGCACCAGTGCGACTTGCGAATATGCCCAGTTTTTTGTGTTTTTTTCAATCATCTTGGATGTAAGCGTATTGTCTCCTTTCCAGCGCCACCATGTAATAACATGCTTGCATTAGTTGACAATTTCTTTTCATTTTTGTAGAATTTCTGCTATTACTCTCTGTTTAATGTCCAATTGGCACCAATTGCACAAAAGCACATTCATTGTTTGCAAAAACTAAGGCAAAATAAAGCTATTTCTGATTCTGATCTGATTGTAATTTAATCTGAATCTGAATCTAATCTAATCTGAAAGGAGTATGAACCTTGTCTATCTAATGAGAATCTAAATCTAAAGTCTAGACTGTTTTAACCATAATATAACCACAATATGCTGCAGGAGGGTGATGCCTTGGAAGAAAGGACTGTTTACTTGAGATGTATTTGTGGGAGAGTTGACGGATGCAGTGATCCTTGGGGAGAGTAACAGGCATACACTATGGGGCAGTTTGTGACAGGGGCAAGGTGCAGGGGCAGGACTATAAAAGCCACCGAAAAAGGAGTTGGAGAATCTATTCAGGTTACCTTTAAAAAAAGTAAACTAATGGCACTGCACCTGTGTTGCCTCACCAATGCCTTCATTATCCTCCTTTCATGTCTGGAAATGTCAGCCATGCTGTGTGCTGGAGCCAGTGAATGGACCAGACATCGCACCGAGCCCAAAAGTCTTTGGTCGCAGGTATTTGTCGAATGGCAATGGCGGCGGTCGACAGGACACAGATCCCCTGGGAGACGGCTTTGAAAGAACACAGAGGAGAGGGGGGCCTCCCAGCAAAGTGCGCCACTGTGTCTCATCTGACACGGTGAGTGCAAAAGACAAATGTCTCTTGTTTATTTTTTACTTTGTTGAACTACTGAAAAAAAAATGTGATGCTGATTTTGGTATTCAGTGAAAAACTTGGGCATACAGACATTTGGTTTTTGATTAGGATGTTTTGATTTTATTAATGCATTATGCATTAATAGTAATATTATGATGGGGTGCTGGCTGGAGAGCAATCTTCACTTGCTGGTGACATGAACACGGACAGACTGAACACCCCATTTAGAGACAACAACCCAGGGAAAAAAACCCACAAGACCGGCGCAGGTATAAAGTGGGAGACTAATGAGGGAAGTGAAAACAGCTGAGACAAAATGGCCGACAGACAAAACAGGGAGTAAACTAACCAAAAGCAGACTATACAATACAAACAGGAAACAATGAACAGATCGAAAGCGGAACATGCAAGGGAACACACACCAGGAGGGAGGCAGACTATGACATCAGCTGCATTTTAAGCATTACAAGAATATTTGACCAGATAAAGCGTATGCTTGTCATTGCGGATCAATTCACTAAATGGGTAGAAGCGACTAGAACACGACTAGTTTCCACGTGCAAAAAGAGAATGCACGAACAGTGGTGAAAATACTAACTAAAGAAATTATTCGGTGAGACGGAAGACTAGTATACATAAAAGTAACACAACTACTATAGCGTATAGCTGGATTACCATAGTCCAGCATGGTGGAAAGCATGAATAGGACCAAAAGAGATTATGGACAGACTTTGCTACATGCCTTCCCATCTAAAATCAGAATAACTCCAAATGTTACAAGCAAAGTATCTCAATTCTCGAAGTATTAATGCGAGACCATTTCCACTCCTTGGGTGCGGCGCCGTGGGGGCTGGGGTTTGTTTTGTGTGATTATACCGATGCACTTTGTTAAGAAATTGAATGGGCAATCTATGGTGATGTGTCTTCTTCTCCTTCTCTTCCCTTTCTCTGCAGGACAGCCGACCCACCCATTTCTGCCTGGCGACCTGGTCCTCTAATCAAAATACTCAACCAAGGAAGTCGGGGACGCCCATATGGCCAACCAGCGGAGATACTTATGGAAACAGGACTGTGGTTCCAACCGATGACCAACCACAATGAATCTACACCAGCGCCGAGAACAAAGACCAACAGACAGACAACCGAGGGCCTCAGCAATAAGAAAGAAAGAAAGAAAGATCACTTTATTAGCCCCACACTTATGGGTCACAAACACACAGCATGCAGGAAGTGGTGACGCCAAACACACACGCATGCAGGGAGGGGTGCCCACGGGAAATGTAGTCTCTGCATTTGGACCATCCTGTGTTATGCTGCCACTCCCAGGAGCAGTGGGCAGCCCTTTTTACGGCACCCCACAGTCAGTACCCCCCCCCCCCCAGGTTGGGAATCGACCCAGGACCTTCTTGCTGTGAGGGCAGCAGTGCAAGCAACTGACCAGAGGTTTCAACAAAGAGGGCTCCAACCATGGGCTGACCAGAGGCCCCCACCATGGGGAAAACCCAGGAGCAGATGCTCCCCTCATCGTGGAAATGACCCAGGAGGTGACTCCGGAGAAAGAAGAAGATGACCCGGCACACGAGATCACAGCATCAACTGCGCTCCGAAGGGTGTCAATAAGATGAAAGAAAAGATGCCCATTTGAATTAGATGTTCCCCGCCATTGTGAACAGGAACTGTCGAACCACATTAGCGATGTGCCTTCTACTAGGTGCATGGATGGGTTGTTATTGGTATCCAATGGGCCCCCCTGTACACCACCAGGTACAATCGCTCTGTCATGGCTCATTCCCATAAGAGCACTGGTTATCTGGCCACCCCACCTGACAGCTACCAGCTTGCTCTCCAGCCAGCACCCCATCATAATATTACTATTAATGCATAATGCATTAATAAAATCAAAACATCCTAATCAAAAACCAAATGTCTGTATGCCCAAGTTTTTCACTGAATACCAAAATCAGCATCACATTTTTTTTTCAGTAGTTCAACAAAGTAAAAAATAAACAAGAGACATTTGTCTTTTGCACTCACCGTGTCAGATGAGACACAGTGGCGCACTTTGCTGGGAGGCCCCCCTCTCCTCTGTGTTCTTTCAAAGCCGTCTCCCAGGGGATCTGTGTCCTGTCGACCGCCGCCATTGCCATTCGACAAATACCTGCGACCAAAGACTTTTGGGCTCGGTGCGATGTCTGGTCCATTCACTGGCTCCAGCACACAGCATGGCTGACATTTCCAGACATGAAAGGAGGATAATGAAGGCATTGGTGAGGCAACACAGGTGCAGTGCCATTAGTTTACTTTTTTTAAAGGTAACCTGAATAGATTCTCCAACTCCTTTTTCGGTGGCTTTTATAGTCCTGCCCCTGCACCTTGCCCCTGTCACAAACTGCCCCATAGTGTATGCCTGTTACTCTCCCCAAGGATCACTGCATCCGTCAACTCTCCCACAAATACATCTCAAGTAAACAGTCCTTTCTTCCAAGGCATCACCCTCCTGCAGCATATTGTGGTTATATTATGGTTAAAACAGTCTAGACTTTAGATTTAGATTCTCATTAGATAGACAAGGTTCATACTCCTTTCAGATTAGATTAGATTCAGATTCAGATTAAATTACAATCAGATCAGAATCAGAAATAGCTTTATTTTGCCTTAGTTTTTGCAAACAATGAATGTGCTTTTGTGCAATTGGTGCCAATTGGACATTAAACAGAGAGTAATAGCAGAAATTCTACAAAAATGAAAAGAAATTGTCAACTAATGCAAGCATGTTATTACATGGTGGCGCTGGAAAGGAGACAATACGCTTACATCCAAGATGATTGAAAAAAACACAAAAAACTGGGCATATTCGCAAGTCGCACTGGTGCACCTAGTTATGATATTACATTTCTCTAAAAATGGTCGCAAAATGTGACTAACTGGTCACAGTCTGGAGCCCTGTGTTGAAGCCTTAATTCTTGAACTTGTTTTGGGTCAGATTCAAAACAACATGTTCTCGCCAGCAGCCATTGTCTCCCAGGGTTCATGGCAAGCTATGGTAGCGCTAAACTTTACTGGTGTAAACAGGCCCCATTAAAGAGGGGGCTGGGGTTAGCAGTACTCATTTGCATAAGTAGTGCATAAGGTCAAAAAGGTGTTTTGACCAAAGCATATCACAGACATTTCATTAAAACCTAAAGGAGCTGTGTCAAAAAAGGAAAAAGGGGCATGATGATTAATGATATGTATCGCAATTCACTCAATTCACTGCTTTGGATGAAAGCGTCTGCTAAATACACTGTACATTGTACAATGCAATACACAAGTTGATGATTTTGAATCACTATCTGTCCTGTGTGGATGTATTTGGATGAAATAGTGTATTCTCTGCTTGTTTTCTACCTGATGTTGATGTATGTAGGGTAATATGTATCTCTTTGTCTGCAGAGCTGCCTAATATGCAAATAATATATTATAAACACAAAAAAGCAGAAAGACCATATAGAAATAATTTCACCCGACGATTAGTGATTTAATGGGAAGTGATTCTGTAAGTGACAATTATCTTTAATTATCTTTTAAATGCAATGGATCAATATTTTAAACATCTAACTGGTTTTAATGTTCTAAGAGACATGGAATTGATTTGACATTGTGTTTCAGAAAACCCAGTCTGACCTCTGTGTTGTCATTGGACAAAACTATTTGTCAGTTGTGTACAAATTGCTGTTGATGTAAGTTGTATTTTTCATAGTTTTGTAGATTTACAAGATTGGTCCTGTGATGGATTTGATCAAAACTGTAAGATAAGATACAGGATTTTGCAGAACACTTAGTAATTAATTACTGACTAATACTTTAACACTTGACATCACAATTACTTTATGTGAGTGGAAAATGGTTTTTTTTACATCTTACGTTTTAATCTTGCAATTGTTTATTGTCTATTTTCATCACCATGTCCTTGTGAACTTGAATATTGTTCTGGTGGCCTCTCTCCTATTCACCGGGAATCTTCTACAAACATGCCACTCCTATGTTTACTCCACGTCTGTAATACGATGAATGCACTCAAAATAGATTAGCTTGGACAGCTAACATAGCACTTCGCCAGTACATCCACATGTTAATATTGCCATTTATGTGCACATATGGTCAAAAGCCTTGTATGTTGATTCTGTGTTCTCTCTGTACCATAAGAAAGTGGGCCTACAACAACAGGTGTGAGACGGATCTGGGACACAGGAATCTGTATCCCGGGGTGACGAAGATGAATAGATTTTGGCATCAGCCACCCAAACATAACAAAACATCTTCGAAATGTCAAGGCGGTACATTTAAACGAACTAAAAAGCGGATATAGTGGCTGGCCGTGGTCTGAAAAAAAACCATTGCGTGGTCTTTATTGAACATCATGATAGCCGACTCAGTTTACATGAACGCTACGTTCCGCTTGTTCTTTTATTCAGATTGGGTCTGGTCTTGAGAAAGTGGGTGGATTTTAGTGTCAAGCATGCGTTGTACATATTTAACACTTTTTAATCTGAGAGGACTATTGTTTACATGGTTGGAATTGCTTTTGCTTTTGAAAGGGAAATGAAAGTTTAAGAGATTGTTTCCACTATTGAATCCACAGAATAACGGAGACGTTCCCTTCCGTTGGGGAATTTACACTACATTCGCTTTTAGTTTTCACATGTTAGGATATTTTATTTATCATGGTAACACTGAAAACACTCCACACAACTGACTGTGCTTATACATACACCACACACACACACACACACACACACACACACACACACACACACAACACACACACACAAACACAGACCGAACCACACACAACTCACCCCCACACACACACAAAATCTACACACAACAAATCTACACTTAATTCAGAACTATTTCAGTTCCTCTCATTGTCAGCTTCACGGCACTCCGTTGTCTAACAACCATTCAGTTTCCCTCTCTAACGAGTAACCGTGTGTAAGTGCATCAGGATTGGAAGTCAGGATTGCAAACATGCAATCACAAGACACTGTAATAAATGATCCACAAACTTTTTAATTGTGTTCCCAATTGCAGCCCGTATTTTTAATGGGTTTCAGAGCATATGCAAAATCTTAACCTTTAGAAAAGAAGCCCATGAATTACAATGTTTACGTTATGTTAATTCATGTTTCAGTGGCTTAGTATTTCAGTTGCCACGTTTGTTCAACTCAATGTTTTAACAGTACATGGAAGTATTATTGCAATATTGTGGGACCATCAGAAAAGTGGAAGTGTGTTTTTCAGATTAAAAGGAGGAAGTTTTTGTTGTGTGTGTGTGTGTGTGAAGCTTGTATGTGTGTGTGTGTGCATCGTGTGTGTGTGTCTGCGTGCGCGATAATCAATCCAGTGCAATAACTATAGGCACCTCACTCCCCTTTGAGGAACCGAATGTACATAAACAAAATAGACAAAAAACACAATCTTTATACAAGCACACGCCGTGTGCCATGCTTTTCCTTACTCTCTTTGTGTTTCACTCTCCCCTCACACACACACACACACACACACACACACACACACACACACACACACACACACACACACACACACACACACACACAAAGCTATAATATTCTGTAGGTCGGCTGAAAAACTGAAAACATGTGCTATAGGCCTACTCATGTGAGACTATACTTATGATTATTTGATATGTGTAACCCACTCTTTCAATTCAATTTCAGTTCAATATTATTTGTATAGCCCTTAATCACAATACAGTCTGAAAGATTATTATGGGCGTTTTTTGGGTAGAGGTTGACATATTTGGGATTCAATCTACACTAGATTGTAGATTACAAAAAAAAACGTGAGAGCGGCGAACCGCGACAGCAGCGGCGCCTAGCGGCACGTATGCGCGCCGCACGCCGTAGGCAGCGCGCTTGGCTTTTCCGATAATCTCCGAAGTGACGCGCGGCTTTCCGGAAGTTCCGGGTGCTGCTGGTGCTTTCAACATCAACAGCAATGGCGGCAGCGGCAGCAGCAGCAGCCGCGTCCACCACCACGGCGGCTCCGACAATAACAGGCGGCTGGACCAAAAACGTCCCCTGCAGGTAAAAAAACCCTCCAAACAACCACCAGTGACACGCTGTCGCAAAGGCGGCGGCGGCGTCGTTGTCGTCGTCGTTTAAAACACTCGTCTAGTCGACGGCTCCGAGCTGACAGCGCTCGCCTCTGTGTTGTTGTCTTGTCTTGTTGTTGTTGTTGTTGTTGTGACTCGTCGGCCAGAAAGCAACGTGTCGTGTCTCGGTCGCCTGGTGTGTTGGTGTGTTGGTGTAGCACGACACGCAGAATAATAGTTGAGCAAAAAAAAAACACCCGCGGGAGCAGAACCAAGGGGACGTTGAGTGCGCTGCGTGTCCCGACGCAGTGCCGCCTCTGTCTCCCACACTATAACACCAGTTGTCTCACACAGTTGGCACGTCGATTTGTACACTGATTATTGATTATTGTTTGTTTGTTTGTTTGTTTGTTGTTGTGATCGACCACATGCATGTCCACAGTAGCTCCACTCGTCTGCTGCTGGTGTCAAAGTGAAACAAAGACACTACAGCGCCTTATTCAGACCCTACATTTTTACCCCCATTTTTTGGACACATTTGAAAATGTGAAAAGCCTGGTGATGCTAACCCGTACCCTCAATTCTACTGACTTGACTTCTATGTATACATTCAGTCCAGTCTAAATTATACTTCAACAAATGTTGAGCTTTTTTTTTACTGCACTTGGGCGATCTTCAATTGTATTTGTATAGCCCTTAATCGCAATACAGTCTCAAAGGGCTTTACAGGCCAGATTATTGTGGGCCAAAAGTGATTTATGACCTTTGTGTCTTCAAACAAGCAACACATTTTCTATTAATATCAACATTGTCATACAATATTCTAATGATGTGAAGCCTAAGAGGTCATCGGGTTAATTGAAGATTTGTGGATTTCCAGGTATTTCATGCATGGGCTCTGCAAAGAAGGCAGCAACTGTCGATACTCCCACGATCTCGCCAGCAGCCAACCCGCAGCGATGATTTGCAAGTTCTTCCAGAAAGGAAACTGCGTGTTCGGTGACCGCTGCAGGTAAATACACGAATCAACTCTTGAGTTTAAGGTGAATGCTAACTCTCTCATATGTGTCATCGCAGTGACCTAATGTTGATTTATATGGTCTATTGTTGTTTTTTTTAAATAATTGCACACAAAGTTTTAGCAGGGTTTCTAAGGATTATTTTTGGCATCCTCTTGTGGATTTGACACACTAGAATGCCATTTCTTAATGTCAACACGTGTTTTTGTGTTGGCAGTGCATAAAACAAGGGTAGTATAAGGGTACGAGATTTTTTTCTCTTGAGATTTGTAAGATAACTACTTGTGTTTTGGTTTGCTTGGAACGTTTCTGTGTGATTATCACATGTGGTCGCTACGCTGCAGTGCTGGTGTCACAAACACCATGATCATAATGACATAATTGACGTGAAATTAATTAATTGCATTCATCGAGTCCACTCTGAATTTAATAAAAAAAAACAGTTACTTTAGGCCCATTAAAAAAAATAAGTCCTACATTTCCGACATATTACTAAACTTGCGCTATCACTGGACATATTCATATCCGTGTCATACCCGGGTGCTTATGCCTCCTACTAATAACAATGGGAGTCTGTGTCAGACCTTGAGTGTTTTGGATCCAGACAGAAGTCAGCTCCCAGACCCGTGTCTACACTGAGGACTGTCCCCATAGTTACAATGGCTGCTCAGAGCTCGGGCCAGACAGTAGCCCAGTGGCTGGCTGGCTGGGTGGGGGTGGTCCCTTTTGTTAGTTAATACTTAATAGTAACCCATCTAGAAGGGGCTCCCGGGGGCCCGTCTGGCCTGTCGGGGGAGGAGGGGGTTCCGCGTGGTGGGTGTCTGTGAAAGAAGAGGGTGCATGACTGGAGTTTTCACGTTGTCATGGTTTCATGACAGCGCTGCAGCATTCCTTCATCCCTGAGGATGGAAGGTGGACAGAGAGAGACCTAGAGGGGAAGGGGGTTCCTCATTATAAAAGCGACGCCCGACCCACCCACCCCACCCTGCCCCTCATGGGGCTGAGGCTGAGCAGTCTTCTATTAAAAGCCCCAGAGAAAAGCCCCCCACTCTGGTCTCTATTATGGGCTAATTCTGTCCGGGGCCACGGGTGCTATTGTAATTGTGGGCTCTGTCTTGCACTGTTGTCTCAGTTTATGTCTCTCTCCCCCTCTCTCAGTTTATAGCTCTCCCCCCCCTGTCTCAGTTTAGATCTCTCCCCTTCTGTCTCAGTTTAGATCTCTCTCCCCCTCTGTCTCAGTTTAGATCTCTCTCCCCCTTTTTGTCTCAGATCTCTCTCCCCCTCTGTCTCAGTTTAGATCTCTCTCCCCCTCTGTCTCAGTTTAGATCTCTCTGCCTTTTGTCTCAGTTTAGATCGCTCTCCCCCTCTGTCTCAGTTTAGATTGCTCTCCCCCCCTCTGTCTCAGTTTAGATCGCTCACCCCTCTGTCTCAGTTTATATCCCTCTCTCCCTCTCTCAGTTTAGATCTCTCTGCCTTTTGTCTCAGTTTAGATCGCTCTCCCCCTCTGTCTCAGTTTAGATCTCTCTCCCACTTTTTGTCTCAGATCTCTCTCCCCCTCTGTCTCAGTTTAGATCTCTCTCCCCCTCTGTCTCAGTTTAGATCTCTCTCCCACTTTTTGTCTCAGATCTCTCTCCCCCTCTGTCTCAGTTTAGATCTCTCTCCCCCTCTGTCTCAGTTTAGATCTCTCTGCCTTTTGTCTCCATTTAGATCTCTCTCTCCCTCTGTTAGTTTGTCTCTCTCCACCTCCACCTGTCTCAGTTTATATCTTCCTCTCTCTCTCCCTCAGTTTAGATCTCTTTCTCTCTCTCTCCCACTGTTTCAGTTTAGATCTCTCTCCCTCTTTCTCAGGTTAAATCTCTCTCACTCCCTCACCCTTCCTCCTGGTCCAGACAGACAGCGCTGCAGCCTGGTTCAGTGCATTGCATAACCATCGCAATGCATTTCCATGCCACCCCCACCCTCCTCCCTCCTTCCGCCTCTAAACTTCCCACCCTCCCCCTCCACCCACGTCACCGCCTCCACTGGCAAGTTCACACGGTTCACCCTGCCTCATTCTGCTCTCTTTCTTTCTATCTATCTCTGTCTCTTTTAAAAAATGTTTATGTGCGTCAGACAGAGTGTGAATATACGACAGCAGCTTTCAGAGGGAGGGCAGCGACATACCGTCTGTCTCAGAAGAGACATGCGACCCACCTATCTATCTGTCTGCATGCATCACTTGTGTTGCATTGTGGGCAATTTGAGGTAAATTCCGTAAGGCCGGATCAAATTCACGCTGAAGAATTAGAGAATTAGATTTATAGCAAAGGTGTGTGTGTATTATTGTGGCTTTTCAGGTTTTCTGCGTTAAAGGACAGACAGATAGTCAGCTTTTATGCTTGCTTTCATGCTTGCATCCATCGATCTTAATTTAGAATAACAATTTAGGCATTTCTTTTACTGCCAATTTAGTAATAGGCCGGGGACATAACTGAATGTGGCACCAACACCAAAACCACACTGCAGACAAACCTCTATTCTCTGCAGTGGCCGTATTTCAGGTGAGTGGGCGGAGCGGTGCTAAACTCGGTTTATGAATCGGGTCTCTTGTATGTTCGTGTTTGTGCAACGTGCATCATGTGTCGTCCACAGGAACAACGGCTAAGTCAATACGCAGAGAAAACAAGATGCTTGAGTCCCGAGAAATAACAGTAAATCTGTAACTTGGATGTGGGAGCCGACTTAAAAAAACGTGCTGTCCTAAAAAATGAAAGCTAACTTCTGCATTACATCTAAAGATAGTTAAGACAAGATAAGATAAAACTTTATTCATCCCGAAGGAAATTCTTGTGCCAGAGGTTGCGTAGAAATAGAATAATAAACAATAGAGAAATAAACAATAGAATAATACAAATAAAATAACAAATTTACAGTGACTCTAGGAAAAATATACAAATATAGGTAAGATATTCAGGCAGCAAAACAAGTTGGCTATAGTATTGAGAAGTAGTAATAGTGAGAAGTAGTATTGCACATGAGAAATATTGCACTTGATGATGAAAGGTAATATTACAAGATGATAATTGAAGGGTA
Source organism: Coryphaenoides rupestris (assembly GCA_002895965.2). Taxonomy (NCBI): domain Eukaryota; kingdom Metazoa; phylum Chordata; class Actinopteri; order Gadiformes; family Macrouridae; genus Coryphaenoides; species Coryphaenoides rupestris. Next base: position 177,802 of record PIJE02000179.1, on the reverse strand, counting down.
ATATTAATGGTGATAGGTAGTATTGCACATGATATTAAGAATATTGCACATAATGTAGCATGGTGATATCAATACAAGAAGTATTGCACATGACATTAAGGATATTGTACATGATGATGAGAGGAGATGAGAGGTAATATTGCAAGGTAATATTGAGAGGTAACATGATATGAATAATATAGCAAACGTACTGCTGCTTCTGTAGACCAATGCTGTCGTCACCTAGGTTGCTCATATATTTGCACTTGGGGCGTGAAACCAGCTTGTTACACGCCAACTACTAATAGTTTATTGAATGAATGAAACGCTGAAAAGGTCAACTTCACTGTGTCAATATTGCCTATTCCCGTTCTTCAGAGTCCATGGGCTGTGGCATTGCTATGCAGTTATCAGCGTTTCAGGGGACCATACTGGGCCACCGTGCTACAAGCTAAACAAATGCTACAAGCGAATTTGTAATTCTTTTTTGCGGTGGTTCACAGCAGTCCTTTCAAATGGAACTGCAAAAGGAGACTGTGGCCTTGAGTGTCTTTTTAAAATAAAAATTGTGTTTACTGGTTGCTGTTGACGAACCAGTTGTTGAACAGATTATATCAGTTATTTTTACACACTAAGGTCATCAGAAGACATGCTTATCTGCTATGCCGCGGATGTGACGCGTTAGCCTTCCACTATTAGATATTAGCGTTGGCATGTTAGCTTAGTGCATATTGGCATTTGGTTTCAATCCAAGGTTTTGAGTTTCTTGAAGGAGAGCGGTGTTTCCACCGCTTGGAATATCCCATCGTAAATTACAAATTTGTATTTATTGTATGCATTCGGTTTGGATTGGGCCTAATTGAATGTAGGACAAGGCTGGTTTTATTCTTGGTTTTAATCTTCCGATATCCACAGCTGCCACTGAAAGGGAAATGAATGCTATCTTCTACAGCCGAGTGTGAATACTGATGGCCTTCTGTCTCACGTGCTGAAGCCGTTGTGGTCTGTAAAAACAGCAGTTGAACCAGCGTACGCTATGACCAATTTGCCGGTGATCTACACTCACCGGCCACTTTATTAGGTACACCTTGCTAGTACCGGGTTGGACCCCCTTTTGCCTTCAGAACTGCCTTAATTCTTCATGGCATAAATTCAACAAGGTGCTGGATACATTCCTCAGAGATTTTGGTCCATATTGACATGATAGCATCACGCAGTTGCTGCAGATTTGTTGGCTGCACATCCATGATGCGAATCTCCCGTTCCACCGCATCCCAAAGGTGCTCTATTGGATTGAGATCTGGTGATTGTGGAGGCCATTTGAGTATAGTGAACTCATTGTCATGTTCAAGAAACCAGTTTGAGATGATTTGAGCTTTGTGACATGGCGCGTTATCCTGCTGAAAGTAACCATCAGAAGATGGGTACACTGTGGTCATAAAGGGATGGACATGGTCAGCAACAATACTCAGGTAGGCTGTGGCGTTTAAACGATGCTCAATTGGTACTAAGGGGCCCAAATTGTGCCAAGAAAATATCCCCCACACCATTACACCACCACCACCAGCCTGAACCGTTGATACAAGGCAGGATGGATCCATGCTTTCATGTTGTTTATGCCAAACTCTGACCCTGCATGTCGCAGCAGAAATCGACTCATCAGACTAGGCAACTTTTTTCCAATCTTCTACAGTATTGTCCAATTTTGGAGAGCTGTGTGAATTGTAGCCTCAGTTTCCTGTTCTTAGCTGACAGGAGTGGCACCCGGTGGGGTCTTCCGCTGCTGTAGCCCATCTGCTTCAAGGTTCGACGTGTTGTGCGTTCAGAAATGCTCTTCTGCATACCTTGGTTGTAACGAGTGGTTATTTGAGTTACTGTTCTATCTATCAGCTCTAACCAGTCTGGCCATTCTCCTCTGACCTCTGGCATCAACAAGGCATTTTCGCCCAGAGAACTGCCACTCACTGGATATTTTCTCTTTTTTGGACCATTCTCTGTAAACCCTAGAGATGGTTGTGTGTGAAAATCCCAGTAGATCAGCAGTTGCTGAAATACTCAGACCAGCCCATCTGGCACCAACAACCATACCACGTTCAAAGTCACTTAAATCACCTTTCTTCCCCATTCTGATGCTCGGTTTGAACCTCAGCAGATCGTCTTGACCATGTCTACATGCCTAAATGCATTGAGTTGCTGCCATGTGATTGGCTGATTAGATATTTGCGTTAATGAGCAGTTGAACAGGTGTACCTAATAAAGTGACCGGTGAGTGTATGTCTGTAGGGACCAATGGTGACAGGCGTAAGATGCTTGTCTCTGTATCCGTGGGTCGGACAACATTGCATCTTTCAACAGACCATTTTATTCGAAGGCACGCCTCCTACAGAGATAAGCGTATCTCGCTAGCCAAAGATGGATAAGGACTCGCCATCCTGACTGTGTGTGTGTGTGTGTGTGTGTGTGTGTGTCTGCTCGTTTCAATGATAGATTTAATTTGCGTGAGACTACTTGCTGAAAGGTAGCATGTACCGGGCTGTTTTTCAGTCAAACTAGTAATGGTTCAATGGAACAAAAAGCAATGGATCTGATTCTGGAACATTTTCTTAAGTGTCTTCTTAAATGTCTTCTTACGAACTTCGTAAGAACAAACTTAAGAAATCTGCCCGCCAGATTCATAAACGCGGGGAAATGTGTTCTTAAACCGCCAAAGTGTTCTCAGCTGCGCTCCGATGAGGAATGCCACTGATTCTTAAATGGAACACGCGTGCTCGTACACCTGAACTTGCATACAGACACGCCCCGCCAGCTCCTTATAAGGGCAACCACAGGACCGTGTGCACACAGGTCTGCATGGTCGCGGTACTGGCGCTCCCTCCTCAGCGCACGATCAGCGAGAGCTTCCAGCAGCAGTAGATGAGCCAGTGTGTGTGTAGGCCTAGGGTGCAGTCTTGGCCCTTTAAATTGCTGGATTGATCACTGATTATTGGATGGCATGGTTCAATGTACATAATTGATGTTCAAGTCCACGTGCAAGTTCAAGGTTTTATTTGTCACATGCAACATCATACCAGTAAGATGAGCAGTGGAATGTTTCTCCACTGGCTCTTACAATGTACACACTAAGCAAGGTAAAGAAAATAGAACCAACAATGAAAAATAACAATAGAGAACAAGACGGCTGAGAGCAGATTCAATTGTACAGTTGAGTTAAATACATGAGTAGGCTACTTGTGGATCTTGATAGGGCCTATCATGGGTGTAGAATATCCAGCGATATCCATCTATCAGAACCGCAAATTAACGGAGCACCCCCCCCTCCCCCCCAGAGACGCTGACTCGGAGCCCGACGCGCGCCTCACGGTAGCGTGAGTTGATGTGAACGCAATCACCAATGATTTCTCACAAATTCAGCCCTTAAGAACATGGGCGCACTCCAAATAGGTCGCTACGACTGCTTTTCCGCGTTCTTAAATCCTGTTCTTAGCTAAGAACGAATCCCAGATGAGAAACCATTCAGGAATGCCAGAATTGTCCCGAGAACTTCGTAAGTGGAGTTAAGAAGAAATGTATTCTTAACTTTTTCTTAACTGCGTTCCAGAATGAGGTCCAATGTTAGGATAATTCCTGTCAAAAGTCATTTCTTCATCGTCCCGTAATTGTTTTATAGGATGAATGTTATTTATGAGGTGTTGATGTCTTTGCTCCTCTGACTTATTTCCGGATTATTTTTTTATTTTGACTTTACTTTAATGGACGCTCCGTCACTCCCATGCTCTCCTGTGTTCCTACTGCCGCCTGCAAGTTTGCATCTTTCAGATCAAACGGGTATTTCCAGTTGTTTTAGGGAAATTGGGGAAACACTCAGACATTTTTCATGTTCTACTTCTGTAATAAAACCATAATGTGTTGAAATATTAGATTTGGTTTTTGACAGGTTGTTTGAAGAATTCAGTCCTGTCCCGACAAACCTTTAAAGTAATCGAAGGCTTGTGAAAGATTCATACTGTTGAATGCAAAATGTTTGCTAAATAGTAAATGGATTGCATTTGTATAGCGCTTTTGTCCAAAGCACTTTACAGTTGCCTGACATTCACCCATTCATACACCGACGGCGGTGTCAACCATGCAAGGTAACAACCAACACGTCAGGAGCAGTTAGGGTTAGGTAGGTGTCTTGCTCAAGGACACCTCCACACTTAGCTAGGAGGTGGAGCCCGGGGATCGAACCAGCAACCTTCCCATTGCCAGACAACCGCTCTTACCTTCTGAGCGACTGCTGCCCCAAAAAATGTTTCTGCTAGTTTCTGTTTACTGCCACCGCTCCGTAGACAACCCTGTGTAGAGATGCCAGTTTCTGCCACCAGCCCCACGTCCCTGGTGTTTACCGACACCGAAGTGTTCGATACGGAACAAGAAGACCCACTCGGTCCTAACCTCCACCTCTCTCTTCCCAGGTTTGAGCACTCCAAGCCCGCCAAGCAGGACGACGTGGACGGGTCCCTGGGGCCGCCGCCGCTGCCCTCCGCAACCCAGTCACCCTCGACTACCGCCACTACCACCACCACCACCACCACCACCACCGCCGCGGCCACTGCTTCACACCCACCAGCGGGCGCGGGGGGCTGGGTCAACGCTGCAGAGTTTGTCCCGGGACAGCCCTACTGTGGCCGAGGTCAGTAAGAGGACTTTGTTAATCCCGAAGGAAATTCTTGTGCCAAAGGTTGCTCAAAATACCAACAACATAATCATAGCAATAGAATAATAAACAATAGAATAATAAAATACAATAAGGTAAGATTGGAGAGTTACATTTACATGACATAGCTTTTGTCCAAGGCTTACAATAAGTACATTTCTTGAAAGAGTGAAACAACAATATATTGCTGCCTGTACAGTAAGATCTGAATAGAACAAGTTTCAAGCATTTCGTAATTGTGTATATATAAATAATTGCTAGTATTTTTAGCAAGTTTCATGTATATTTAACATGCTCTCTGGTTGGACTCGTGGATGCAGGGAAGGGTGCATTCATCAATTTTCAATTAAATGCAAGTAAATGTTATCTCACTCAAAAATTATGGTTCGTAGTCAAAGTTTTATGGAAAGCCTTTTTCGTTTTGACATGTACACTACTGTTCCACCTTAATTTACCCCTGTGAGTGAAAGAATGAATGAATGACCACATATAATCTAATTTAGTTATTACATTTCACTGGATTCACACTTAAAGAAATTAATTTTCCCAGTAAATTACAAAAAAGAACCTATTGGCTAGAGACAACAATGGTTTGGATGCTCCAGTAGCTCTGAGTAGGTTGCTCTGACTGGAGGGTGAAACAGGCTGGTCTCTTCAACACGGTTATATATAGAAAGTAGAGTGCATCCTGGGTGCTTCAGCTGTGGTATTCTCTATCAGAAAAAAAACTATGCAAGTACAGGCTATGGAGATAGCATTGTGTTTGGTGGTGCAAAAGGTTTAAAAAATGGTTAGTTAGTTAGTCAAAGGTGTGATAAGTCACAGAGAACTGACAAAATAGAGGAATGCATGTGCCAAAATGGATATGGAGTTTGTCATCGTAGTGCTGACGGGCCTGACGGCTCACTTTGTTGCCGCCATGTTGAAATTACGTTGTCATAATGGCGTATGGTGTCCTTTGCTGTTGTTTTGATATTCATTCCGGGATTACTAGCAAAGGATTAGATAACTACTCCATAGAAAATAAGCCATTCTCGTTCCGAGAATGGCTTATTTTGCTAGTAATCCTGTGCCATACTCCATCCTTGACGCTCTTATTTTTATAGTAATCCTGTGCCATACTCCTTCCTTGACGCTCTTATTTTGATATTAACCCTGTGCCATACTCCTTCCTTGGTGCTCTCATTTTGATATTAACCCTGTGCCATACTTGTTCCTTGAAGCTCTTATTTTGATATTAATCCTGCAGCCGAGCCCAGTAAAGGAGAGAGGCCCCCCGCGGTCCACAAGGAGCCGGAGAAGGAGGGAGGTGACCACGACCGTGACGACAAGAAGCATCTAAGGAAGCAGATGTGTCCGTACGCCGCCGCCGGCGAGTGTCGCTACGGCGTCAACTGTGCCTATCTCCATGGCGACGTGTGCGACATGTGTGGTCTGCAGGTGCTCCACCCGACTGACAACGCCCAGCGGTTGGACCACACCAAGGTAACCATGGCGACTCCAGAAGGGGAAGTAGCCGCGTTGTGGCTACTCTGCACTCTCTCTCACAATCATGGCAGTAGCTCAGGAGCTATACGAGCGGTTGTCTGGCAACAGGAAGGTTGCTGGTTCGATCCCCGGGCTCCCCCTCCTAGCTAAGTGTGGAGGTGTCCCTGAGCAAGACACCACCTAACCCTAACTGCTCCTGATGTGTTGGTTGTTACCTTGCATGGTTGGCACCGCCGTCGGTGTATGAATGGGTGAATGTGAGGCAATACTGTAAAGCGCTTTGGATAAAAGCGCGATATAAATGCAATCCATTTACTATTTACCATTCTTACTCCAATTTTGATTCTATGCTATGATTGTTCTCAGCCATGTAAGTCTGCGAAATGACTAAATACAACAAGTGGCCACAATGGAATGGAAATCATTAGTCATACTTTTATTTAAATGACATTACCCAAACCTGTGCAATAGTGGGACCTGAGATGCAGTATATCCTTAAGTAGCAACTGACACTCATAACTAATTTTGTGTTTGCTGCCCTCTAGTGGGTGAACCTGGTTGACTATCTGATGGGCTCAGGCCAATCGTAGCATTATTTGAATTTTTAAAGGGGCCCTTTTATACCACCAGGTGTGAGCATGATTAGTGATTAAAATAACAACTAAAATTGTCATTGTGACATTGTCACGGGAGTGAGCAGGAGGACCCAAACGCAAGACTCAGGACTCGGGGTTTTGCAGTGCAAGAAATGTTATTTATTACCGTGAGACAGGCAGGCAGATGGGTGCGGGACAGACAAGCAGGTAGGTAGGTGAGGAACAGACAGGCAGGTAGTATTCCATCCGGGTAGTACGTTGAATGAACAGGTAATGTGTAATCTGACAAGACATAAAAAACAATGACAATGACACATAACATTGACAATGGTCCGACACCCGTGGGTGCAAAGCCGGGGCTTTTATGCCGTGCATAATTGTTCATGCGCGGCAGGATTGCCGCTGATCATCCAGGGGCGGCACTGGCGCCCGGGAGCCCCGCTAATCCTCCAGGGGCGGCATTGGCGCCCGGGAGCCCGGAGACACGATCGCGATCGTGACAGTACCCCCCCCTCAACGGGAGCCTCCTGGCGACCCACGATGACCGGGCCAGCACTGTCGGGCGGTCGACCTGGAGGCAGGACAGAGGCCGAGCCGGGACCCTCCGGTGGACGACCTGGATGCAGGACGGAGGCCGAGCCGGGACCCTCCGGTGGACGACCTGGAGGCTGGGCGGAGGACGAGCAGGGACCCTCAGGCGGACGACCCGGAGGCTTGGCGGAGGCCGAGCAGGGACCCTCAGGCGGACGACCCGGAGGCTGGGCGGAGGCCGAGCAGGGACCCTCAGGCGGACAACCCGGAGGCTGGGCGGAGGCCGAGCAGGGACCCTCAGGCGGACGACCCGGAGGCTGGGCGGAGGACACCGGCGCCGTCGGAGCGGGGGCTGGGGCTGGCTGGCAACAGGAAACGGCAGGGACTGCGGTGGTGCAGCCGGGACCAGGACCAGGGATGGGTGGGACCTGGGAGCAGGGACTGGTGGGCACTGCGGTGGTGCAGCCGGGACCAGGACCAGGGATGAGTGGGACCTGGGAGCAGGGACTGGTGGGAGCTGCTGTGGTCCAGCCGGGACCGGGACTCGGGGTGGCTGGGACCTGGGAGCAGGGACTGGCGGGAGCTGCTGTGGTCCAGCCGGGACCGGGACTCGGGGTGGCTGGGACCTGGGAGCAGGGACTGGCGGAAGCTGCTGTGGTCCAGCCGGGACGCGGACTCGGGGGTGGCTGGGACCTGGGAGCAGGGACTGGCGGGAGCTGCTGTGGTCCAGCCGGGACCGGGACTCGGGGTGGCTGGGACCTGGGAGCAGGGGACTGGCGGAAGCTGCTGTGGTCCAGCGGGACCGGGATCGGGGTGGCTGGGACCAGGGAAGCAGGGACTGGCGGGAGCTGCTGTGGTCCAGCCGGGACCGGGACTCGGGGTGGCTGGGACCTGGGAGCAGGGACTGGCTGGCGCTGCTGTGGTCCAGCCGGGACCGGGACTCGGGGTGCTGGGACCTGGGAGCAGGGACTGGCGGGCGCTGCTGTTGGTCCAGCCGGGACCGGGACTCGGGGTGGCTGGGACCTGGGAGCAGGGAACTGGCAGGAGCTGCTGTGGTCCAGCCGGGACCGGGACTCGGGGTGGCTGGGACCTGGGAGCAGGGACTGGCGAGGAGCTGCTGTGGTCCAGCCGGGACCGGGACTCGGGGTGGCTGGGACCAGGGAGCAGGGACTGGCAGGAGCTGCTGTGGTCCAGCCGGGACCAGGACTCGGGGTGGCTGGGATCTGGCAGTAGGGACCTGCAGGAGCTGCTGTGGTCCAGCCGGGACTGGGACTCGGGGTGGCTGGGACCTGGCAGTAGGGACCGGCAGGAGCTGCTGTGGTCCAGCCGGGACCGGGACTCGGGGTGGCTGGGACCTGGCAGTAGGGCCCGGCAGGAGCTGCTGTGGTCCAACCGGAACCGGGACTCGGCGTGGCTGGGACCTGGCAGTAGGGACCGGTGGGATGAGGTGAGTAGCGAGCATGGCTATCTGGTTGGTGAGTTGGTTGAGTACTTGCTGCAACTCGCCCTGGCTGATGAGTGCCTTCCGTAGTCCGGCGGACCCCGAGTCTGAGTCTGCTGAGTCCATTGTTGGTCGGACCATTCTGTCACGGGAGTGAGCAGGAGGACCCAAACGCAAGACTCAGGACTCGGGGTTTTGCAGTACAAGAAATGTTATTTATTACCGTGAGACAGGCAGGCAGATGGGTGCGGGACAGACAAGCAGGTAGGTAGGTGAGGAACAGACAGGCAGGTAGTATTCCATCCGGGTAGTACGTCAAATTTACAACAGGTAATGTGTAATCTGACAAGACATACAAAACAATGACAATGACACATAACATTGACAATGGTCCGACACCCGTGGGTGGAAAGCCGGGGCTTTTATGCCGTGCATAATTGTTCATGCGCGGCAGCCGCGAGCGTCACGCAGGTGCCGCTGATCATCCAGGGGCGGCACTGGCGCCCGGGAGCCCGGAGACGCGATCACGATCGTGACAGACATAGTGACATCACAAGTTGGTGACCCCTTTTAAAGACTTTCAAACTGTATCGAAGCCAAACCAATCTGCAGAGACAAACAATGTGAACTTGAGAGATGCCGTGAGTCTCGCAAGAATCAATGTCGACCACTAGAGGGCAATAAAGACCCCTCGACTAGTTTCCCTTTATTTTCCTCTTGTGGTTACCTTTCCCAGAATGTATCTGTGCTTTCTGGCCTCATTGTTCCCCCGTTCTCTCTCCAGGCGTGCATCGAGGCGCACGAGAAGGACATGGAGATCTCGTTTGCCATCCAGCGCAGCAAGGACATGATGTGCGGCGTGTGCATGGAGGTGGTGTTCGAGAAGGCCAACCCCAGCGAGCGGCGCTTCGGCATCCTGTCCAACTGCAGCCACTGCTACTGCCTCAAGTGCATCCGCAAGTGGAGGAGCGCCAAGCAGTTTGAGAGCAAAATCATCAAGTGAGTCCCGCGTGGATTGTGGGTTCCTTCCAGCGTGGGTTGCGGGGACCCAAGGTCCTCAGAAGCGGGGGTAAATGTCTTTGGGGAAAGGAGAAAATCAAACCCACCAGTGTTGCTTGTGTAAAATAGCGACTTGTACTTCCCCCATAGTGGTTTTTATCTTGGAAATAACATTGAGGTGGCAACAGGAAGGTTGTTGGTTCGATCCCCGGGCTCCTCCTCCTAGCTAAGTGTGGAGGTGTCCCTGAGCAAGACACCACCTAACCCTAACTGCTCCTGACGTGTTGGTTGTTACCTTGCATGGTTGACACCGCTGTCGGTGTATGAATGGGTGAATGTGAGGCAAATGTAAAGCGCTTTGGTAAAAGCACTATATAAATGCAATCCATTTACCATTTATAATAAATACATCTATCAATGAATGACTCTAGTCCCAGTATAATTGAGGTTGCATGACGCCTCATGGTGCTTTCTGTGTCTCATCCAGGTCTTGCCCAGAGTGTCGGATTACGTCCAACTTCGTCATCCCAAGCGAGTACTGGGTAGAGGACAAAGAGGACAAGCAGAAGCTGATCCAGAAATACAAGGATGGCATGGGGTAAAAAATACATTATCCTAGCTCAGGGATGTAACGCTTATCGGGTTAGTGATAAACCGCGGTAAAATTCCAGATGCTTAGTAGAACTTTGTCAAATATGATCACAATGCGATATTATTTAAAACATTTTGAGTATAGTGATTAAAAAGTGATTTAAAATACCTATTTTTCAACCACAAATTGTGTCCCCAAAGGAAAACATCAACATCTGCTTTATCTAATAAGATAAAGTTTTCAGTTTGCTCATCTCACTTCAATTATTTTTCTCGAAACAAAATGGGATTGTCAAGCTTACCGACTGACCAACCACAAAAGCTGTGCGCCATCTAGTGGACTGAAAAGCATCAGGAGTAAAAAAAAAAAACCCTGCTAAATACCGCTAAGACACTTATCTTGATCTTATCTTGGTGTGTGTTTGGTTAGGTAAGACATTCTGCACCCACAATCTTTTTTGTCGTGTTCTAGTTTCATGTTCAGCACAGGAAACGTTGCCATTTGATGCATTATGGTTGTCTGTTTTTCGTCTGGACCTCATAAACTTTGCAGGCGGCTTATTAAGATAAGATAAGATACAACTTTATTAATCCCGAAGCAAATTCTTGTGCCAGAGGCTGCATAGCAATAGAATAATAAACAATAGAGAAATGAAGAATAATAAAAATAAAATAACAAATTTACAGTGAATTTAAGCCTAAGAAAAATATAAAAATATAGGTAAGATATTCAGTCAGCAAAACAAGTTGTATACAAGTTGAGACTAATTTTAATGGCTTTTCATTAAGCTTTTTCTCTCTTTGTCTGTCTTTTCCTAATATATTTATTTCTAATTTTTGCGTCAACCATATTAGTTGTTTTAACCGTGCTCTAAAGGGGACTTTGTGTTAATGTGGCTGATCTTGAGGCTCATCGTGAGCGTTCTCAGCAAACCCCTGACCCTGTCCGTCTGCCCTCCCCCTGAAGGACCAAAGCGTGTCGATACTTCGACGAGGGCCGCGGGACCGTGCCCGTTCGGCTCCAACTGCTTCTACAAGCACGCCTTCCCCGACGGGCGGCTGGAGGAGGCCCAGCCCCTGCGCCGGACAGGCGGCTCCAACGGGGCCGCAATCCGGGTAGGAAAAAAACGCTCCCTCGGAAAGCTTCTTCCATTGGCCATCAGTAGCAGGTCTGTAGTTAAGACCCACCTAGGGGCCCCAGAGTCGATTTAAGATTGCCAAGCCATATGGGTATCATATTATCCAATTGCCTAAAATAATAATATATGAAATTTTATAAAAGGTTTCTCAAGCTATTTTCCAACAAAATGTGAATGTTTTGGAGGACAAGTTCCATATGGCTTGTTTATGTTCTTAAGGTAAGGTAATCTTATCATCCCCGACGGCCAATGTGTTGCACAGCCAGTGACAGCCCCCCCTATGACTATATATAGCATATTTTATGTTTTATTATTTATTATTATAGCTAATATTTTTCATTTTTATTATTTAATACATTTTTTCGTAAAGAAAGTTTGTGGGGAGACCTTAGTCAATCAATGGCTCTGAGTCTGACCCAGCAATCCTCCGGGCCACACAATAAACTATTGGATTGTCCGACGTGATCCCATGTTGGTTAGCGTATAGTGTTTAAATTGAATGCTATTCATTGTAATATTTTAAGCCGTTAAATCCGTTGTGTGAGCACGTACGTGGCAGCAAGTATTTAGTTAGTTAAGCAAAGTCCTGTTGATAAAATCACCAAACCAGCAACAGTAACGCTTGCCTGATCTGGCGCCACCTGCTGGTGAATTCAACCGCTCTTACCTCCTCTTACCTCAGGAGGTAAGAGCGGTTGTCTGGCAACAGGAAGGTTGCTGGTTCGATCCCCGGGCTCCTGCTAGCTAAGTGTCGAGGTGTCCCTGAGCAAGACACCACCTAACCCTAACTGCTCCTGACGTGTTGGTTGTTACCTTGCATGGTTGGCACCCGCCGTCGGTGTGTGAATGGGTGAATGTGAGTCAACTGTAAAGCGCTTTTTAAAACTAAAACCTACTCGTGTCTCTCAATGCAGAATGCCCGACGCACGCCCCTCTGGGACCTGCTGGACGAGCGCGAGGGCTCCGACTTGCCGGACCACGACGACGAGGAGATGGTGACGTTCGAGCTGAGCGAGATGCTGCTCATGCTGCTGGCGGCCGGCGCCGAGGACGACGACGACGACGACGACGTCACCGACTCGGAGGACGAATGGGACTTGTTTCACGAGGAGCTCGACGACATCTACGAGATCTACCTATAGCTAGCTGGCTCCGCCCACTTCCACAACAAGCCCCGCCCCTGTATCCCTGAAATTCTGACCCACCCCCCACCCCAACTATGCTAAACACTAGAAAGGACTGTCTTGTAATAAGAGTGGTGAACTGTAGCATTCCCCCCACCCCCCCCCCCCACCTACTACCCCCCCCCCCCCCTTGTGTTGTGGCAGTGCCTTTTAAGAAGGCCAAATTATGAAAGAATTTAATAAAACTAATTAAATAAATACAGAAAAAAACTAAAAACTAAAATTAAAAAAAAAATACCGACAACCGTGAACTTATCAAGAGCAGCTGCTGCACTCACGCTAAATAAAATATAAAGTACGAACGTTTTCTAGAAGAATCCCCGTCCTTGTGAATCCATTACAATGTGTGGTTCGTTCCCAAAAGGCAGAATAACATTAACAGGCCGAGTGGGGGACAAGGGCACTGATTATAGAGAAAAAAAAAAGTTACAAGTTGTATTCTTTTGAATATTGCTTCAGAAAATATTATCAAGTTTATTCGTGTGGGTTTGGCTCATTCGTTGTTTACCCAGGCACTTTTTTGTACATAATTTCTCAAGAGTGGGCATGTGGTGGGGTGGCGTGGGTGGGTGAGGTACAGTAACAAACCAGCTCTGGCACACTGACTGCTGACTGTGGTTAGTCCTGGGGGGTAGTTGTGTGTAGAACCACCACCACCACCACCACCACTACAACGACCCTCTCCTCCTCCACATGCACTGATCATAACTGGGCCCACGGTGTCAGGTTCTCTAATTGTAATGCACACTTGCACTCTTTTCCTCTGCCCCAAATTGTCCCCTTATTTTTTATTTTCCTTTTTTCTTGAGGGCTATGAGTCCATATCTGTCTGTCTGTCTGTCCCTCCTCTCCCTCACTCCCGTCATTCAGGGTCGCCTGTGGTAAACCGAATTCGTACTTCGTCAGATGCATCAATAGGCGTCGGGTAACTGTTGCGATTTTTTTTGGATTCTTTGACATCAGCAGACTTAAAATGCAGAAAATTAAGATCCCCCCCCCACTCTCCAACACCTCTACCCTATTCTATTCACCCGTTGTAGATAACTTTATATTTGCTTCAGTGATCGATTGCATATTAAGCCCCGCTGAGAGAACAGAATACTCAAACTGCACAAGCTCGTACTCGCCGGTCAGAATCTGTTGAAAGTCCATCCGGAATGCATATGTTTATACTGAAATGTGTGTTTTCTATGTCCCACAACCATCCATCTTAACTTGAAATTAAAGTTTATTATCAACTATAATGGTGTGTGTGTGTATGTGTGGGGGTGGGTGGTTTCTAAAGGTGTATTATTGCTCCTGTTGCCAATAGGCTACCGTTCATTTGGGGAATCGTATCAAAGCATTTTTCTCTTTTTCCTCAAAGCATGACAAAACACATGGTTGTCAATGACTCAAAACATGTTTATAATAGTTAGGCATATAAAGATGGCTCCAAGTGTACATCTAACGTTAACGATGTGAGGCTATATGGGGGATATTTGTGTTACTGAATGAACATTGGGATACATTTTACATTTGCAGGATGCTGCACTGTATCACTGAGGTAAGACCATTCCATTCCGTTATCAGCTCCTACTCCATGTCTTTGCTTTGGATTTGCCCTATCGCTCCCGCAGCCGCCCTATAATAAAGTATATCTGTGAATCAAACAAGAGCAGAATACAGAGGCGAGCGCTGCGATACAATGATCGCAGAAACTGGAAGGGACGACACTCCGAACTGGGCCGGCCGTGGTTTCCCCCGTTTCCAGGCGACCATCTGCCACCGCTCGTCCACCCAGACGTCCGCCGCCGCCAGCCTGGTATCGGAGGAGAGCAGCGTCAAGCCCCTGGTCTGCGCCTCCGCCTCCGCCTCGGCCACCGCGACCACCGCCGCCACCTCCATCATCATGACGTCGGGGGAATTCGCGCAGACGACGGCGCCGCTGTTCGCGCACAAGTCCCGGCGGGGCGCGCTGTACAAGGCGCTGTGCTTCCTCCTGCTCGTCTTCCAGGGCGGCGCGCTGGACTTCTACCTCATCGCGTTCACCGACCCGTACTGGTGCTCGTGGATCGCCACGGACCTCGTGGTGATCTCGGGATGGGGCATCTTCTTCGTGAAGAACGCGCGCAGCAAGCGGGAGCGGGCCTGCGGCTTCCACCAGAAGAGCTCCATCTTCGGGTGCAACCTCGGCGAGTTCACGTACGCGTACCTCGCGTGGCTCATCCACGTGATCGCGTGCACGCCCAAGGCGGTGCTCGTGTTGGAGACGTCCATCCTGGACCTCGTGGCGCTCAAAGTGCCGTGCGGCGTCACGGGCTTCAAAGTGGTCGTGCTGCTGTCGGCGCCGCTGCTCTACTGTCTGATCAACGCGGTCGTCGAGGATCTGAACGGCGCGACGCGACACCACGCCCAGAGCTGCTTCCTCGCCACGTGTCTCGACGCGCTCGACAGCTTCACGCTGGTGGAGCTGCTGCTGCGGGGCGAGATCCCGACGCCGTACCTGAAGTACGGCGTGATCGCGGTGTACTTCGTGGCGCTGGGCGTCCCGGTGCTCTGGCTGTACGAGTTGACGGCGTCGGAGATGCGCTGCCGCTGGGCGTGGGCGCGGTTCTTTGGCGGCGTGGTGGTCAACGCGCCCTTGCTGGCGGTCAGGTGTTTCCAGGTGTACGTGTACGAGACGCCCGTGTCCGTGTTCATGTTTAAGAACGTGTTCGTCCTGGCGTGCAGGTGTCTGGAACTCGTGGAGCAGTGTCTCGCCGTGAGGGGCGCCCGGAGGTTCGCCGACGCGGGAAACGCGACGCCGTTTTCGCACGGCGTGTCCGAGAACGACATGTGCCCGCACGGTTACGTTAACACGCTCGCCGTCACCACACAATCCTAAACTGGGACTAGGACTGGGACTGGGACATGCCTTTTAGTGATGTATGACGTCGATTATGACAGAGCTGTCGTTTATTTCAGACCAAAAAAAAACCAGGTGCTATATAAACACATTGTCCCGCGGAAATTAACACGTGCAGTCGAACACGTGGAGAGCGTGTGGACGTCGTGAAGTCGTGGTCGTCTATCAAATACGTTGTTGGCGTGCACTTGTACTGGAAGGCACTTTAAACGTGAAACGTGTTTGTGTTTGTGTTGGATATATAGGCCTACTAACTATTCTAAAAAATACAAACATTGATCTGCATTAGGCTGTCTTGGTGTATACTGCTGCTTGTCTGCTGCTTTGTGATAACTTTTACACTGTAAATATTGTGTTAATATCCAAATAGTACATATAGTACTAACACATAGGCCTACACAATTATAATTTTTTTTTCTATAAAACGACGCCATCATAAAATGTATGACCTGGATTGATTGGTCTATTTTTTTTAAATGTTTTTCTTTGTTATAATATTATATTATGGACTACTGATTCGGGCCCGATCAATCTTGAAGAACATCCAAACCAATTTGTGTATTTCCATATTGGCAACATATTTTGAATATATACATATATAGGCTTACACATGTACATATGCCAAGAGTAGAGTTTATTGTATGGAAATATTGAGACAATCTTTGTCAAGAGGCTCTTAACAGCAAGGAGTATGATTGTGTTTCATAAGCACATGCTGCAGCTTTGAATTAGCATATACAAATATAGGCTGTAAGTATAAAGAAGTTAAAGTGAGTATACCTCAGTACACTCTAGTGTATTTCACACGCTTGTGTTTTATCTAGCTGAAGTGGTCAAAAATGTATGATAGAACATATACATAAATACATAACCAATACAAGGACTTCACTCGTGCAATATGGTGCCGATGTTCAGCGAAGATATGTTATTCAGATGGTCGTACATTACATTTTAGTGCCTGAACCTAATGTTTTTCTCCTTTAGAAATGACCCTTCATTTGTGGTGGTTGATTTGTGCCTTGTTTGCTGTGTGGCCCAAAATCAACAGTTGACGTGAATATCCACTTAAAAACATGTGTTGCTCATAACACTCATTATGGGTCTGCTCCTTGTATGTACTAGGGCACATGTAGTAGACTTAGGCCTCGTCCACACATCCACAGGTATTTAAATCTAAAGCAGGGTTTTTCCACCTTGGTTCTTAAAAACAAAACCTGTTCACACAAGCACAGATTAACTCTGATGTTAACAGAGCACACTGACGTTACAAGCTGATCAAAATCTGGTTTCCAGGTCTACACGTCAAGAATAATATTGCTTAATATGGTTGCTTAGGTTTCGAAAGATCTTCACCCTGGAAGGAGTTTTGCAAACGTTTTCAGTTACCTAAAATGGAGTTCTAGGGCAAAACGCAGAGAAAAAGCTAAACAAAATGAAAGAAAAACCTGTGCACTAGGCCTTAAGTTCATTAGTTTAGTCTAATACCCATGTTCTGGTGCGTAAAAGTATAGCATACCCATAATTGCCAGTGTTTGTCCTACTATGATGCCTCTGTGAAATGGGTCTTTTCACAACTGAACCAATTTTTGGCCATTTAAACCTGCACTATGTAACTTTTCTACTGCAGTTATTTACTCCATGAAACAATATCTGAACAGGAAAGTTTCTCAAAAATAAAACACACCCATCCTTCAATGTATTGAAGGAACTGTTCTCATTGTTAGTGCATAGTGCAGGTTTAAATTCAAAAATACATTTGTAAAATACATTTGATATTGTGCAATCAATGGATACCGCACCACTCACTCATAGACAATTGTATGACAGCTGAACTATTGGTTAATTATATATTTCAGCATTGACTCACAGTTCAGGTAGTACACACCCTGCAACAGCCCTGAAAAAGCCACAATGTGCTAATAGTCACAATCTATACAGTGTTCAGTGTTCATCGTTGACTTGACATGCTATGACTGCACTGAGTTGTTGTTTTTGTTTGTGAGTCACTGGTAACATGCCAAACATATTCAAAGAGTAATCAAATACTCAGACCAAATCTCATGAGCAGTACAAGACACGGTATCAAACACAACATGTACTGTGGTGCTGTTTGTATTCTGTATTCCCCATTTCCCGGTGAAATCACCTCCCATGTTTTCAAAATGTAATTGCATTAACACTGTTTAAGCAGATATGGCGCTGTTCTCAATGCATCTGAGTAGGCCAACTTGGTGACTCTCAAAAAGGTATTCATCTTTATACCATATCTTAATGATAGCATTATAAGTGTTGGTAGCATGAAACGCCATTTTAAAATCTCTGATTTCAACTGTCCAGATTTGTTTTCCAATTGCAGTTTTTAAGCTGTAGCAGACCTGTTCTAAGGCGGATCACAGATACATTAAAATCATCAATTGGTATTCAAAATTGTTTAAATGTACATGGACGTATGATAAAAGTACTGAATGAGCACAGGGGATCATTACTCACTTGGCTTATCAAAGAAAGAACAATAAAAGGCTGAATACGTTTTTTATTTTTGTATTCAAAAGCAACAAACCACAAACTGTTGCATGCAGTGTTGGCGATATATGATTTACACTGAGCATCATTTAATCTGAAATCACTTTCAGGTTAATGATGAATTAACTGATGGGGTTCACAGAAAGCAAACATTCTATCTGTACAATATGTGTTATCAATATTGATATGATCAATTGTATGTACTGTAGATTGTACAACAGTATTTATGTGATTGAAAAAAACCCAATAAATCCTAAAGATAGTACCGGTCAAATTGAGTGCTTTTCATGTCCTGCTGCCAAGGTCCCTCTGGGCCAGACCTGGGCAAACTACGGCCCGCGGGCCACATACGGCCCGTTGCGTTGTTTAATCCGGCCCGTCGGGCATTTACATTAACAACAGTCCTATAATACATTTACATTAACAACAGTCCTATAATACGTTTACATTTGTAGTATTAATTTCGCTGTTTTTTTTCTTCCTGCAATTGATTTCTTGATTGGTTCCACTAGATCAGAGGACACTAATATGCAGACCGTTAATTCGGAGCAATACCACCACCGTGAGACGCGCGACGGGCACCGAGTCAGTGACTCCCGGGGGGGGAGGGGGGGGGGGGGGGGGGGTGCTAGACGCGCGACGGGCACCGAGTCAGTGTCTCCCGGGGGGGAGGTGCTAGACGCGCGACGGGCACCGAGTCAGTGTCTCCCGGGGGGGCGGGGGGGGGGGGGGGTGCTAGACGCTGTGATCCTCATCTGCTAATGGCCCGGCCCGTCTGTCAGCTTTAAAAACCAAATGTGGCCCTTGAGCCAAAATAATTGCCCACCCCTGCTCTGGGCCCTGTGTATCAATACCAGTGTTTATCATCTGTGAGTGTTGTATGAAACAGCTCCTCCTGCAGCCTCGCCAAAGCCATCAGCGGATCAGTCTCTGGCTCTGGGCAACCGCGCTGGGACGACTCCTTGGAGATGTACCCTTGATCCGAGCCCGTGCTGGGGCCCTCTCCAGAGAGCCGCACCAGGAGCTCCTTCTCCTCGACCTCGACAGGTTGGGCCCCCCCCAGCAACACTTGGAGTTGCCGGAGGTTCTCGATATCTGCACAGGAGGGAAACTGAGGAGTCGCGAGTCTTTGGTCAGTCCCGGGGCACGAAACCAGGGTATGGTGCTCTTGCTCGTCATCCTCAACGGGACCGCAACCGCCCGGTTCTCCCTGAACACAGAGCCGCTGTTGATACACATGTGGCTGTGGCTCTCTCAACGAAGGCCCGGCTATGAGCACGTGCTCCTCCGTGTCGCTGCCGTGCGGTTGCTGCTTGGTCACGGACCCTACGGGCGGATTGACTAACAGCGCGTTCAACTGGTATGGCTCCTCCTGGGATGCGGGGTTGACCCTTGGCTCGACTTTCACCACAGAGGTTGTCTCGCATTCGTAGTTCAGTTCGGGCGTCAGCACATACACAGTGTTAGCGTTGTGGATCACCTCCACCTGGCGCATGAAGATGGGAGGCCCTTCCCTGATCAGAGGAATACGTTCCAGTACCGGCAGGATCTCCAGGGGTCTGTTGAGGAGGTTCTGCTTGGCCACGGCTTCCTCCTCGCTGGCCACACATTCAGCCTCAAACCAGTCAGGGTTCTCCATCTGGTAGGCCCGAAAGGTTTCAATGGCGTCCCGCAGGGCCTTGCCCGAACCACAGTTGAAGTACTCCTCCTTGCCGATGCCCTCGATGTGGTTCACCTTCCCCGGCTGATACTTCTCCATTTCCAGAATGCGGAAGAACAACTCCTCAAAGTGCTTCATCAGCCTGTACTTGACGCCGAGGTCGAAGACGGACGGCACATCCCGTTCGTCACTGATGTCCTCAAAGTACGCCACGATGTACTTCCCCAGGGTGGCCGGCCGGTGCATGTTGGGCAGGAACAGGTTGAGGAACGGCACGAGCATGTCGTCGTTGGGCGAGAGCACGTCTTCGCACAGCAGCACGCACTCCTCGCCGCACATGGCACGCCACTTGGCCTGCACGCCGCGCGAGCACAGGATCAGGATCTTGTCCATGGGATGCTTGAGCTGCTGCCGCCGCCACTCCAGCCAGCGCGTGGCGCCCACGGTGCCCACCATGGTGGCGTCGAGCAGGTCCACCAGCACGTCCGCGCCGCACTTGGACTTGAGGAAGGCGCAGAGCTGCAGCACTACGGCCCGGTAAAGCGGGTGGTCCTGGGAGTAGATGACGAGCAGCTTGGGAGGCTGCAAGCCCAGCTCAAGTTTTTCTCCGACGAGCGGTTGGGAAGTGAGGTTGCTTGGATCTGTTGCCAAAGTGTGACAGCGAAAATGACACACTGTTATTAAAGGTCCTGTATGTAAGAATAATTAATCCGTTCAGGGACTACATGTAGGATTTTACAGCACAAATCGCTTTAAATTGCTGGTTAATGAGCAGGTTGTGGTTGAAGTTAAAACATGAGAGCTTCCCCGACTCTCTCTGTTGGTAGAACAGCTTTTGGGCTGATTTCTCTTATATTTGAGTCGGGTCGGATTTCGTAAAGTAAAGTAAAAATATATATATTTCATAGCTTTCTTAAATGTGTACAAGGTTTAATTATGATTAGAACTAACACTAGTTTCTGATTGTTATTGTCTCAACCCACGGAGCTCAGAATGCACTTGATTCTTACATATAGTACCTTTAAGAAGTTATAAAAGTGTCTTCAGACTGGGCATTCAGCTCAACACAAATACATAAACAATGTGGAAGTTTTTTTTTTTATAATCAAGGGTAAAAAAAACTATATGAATGACAAATGATATATTTGACTCACGTATTTTAGGACGCTTTAGGATAACATATATAATATACGCTATCACTGCACACAGGAAGACCAAGCCGAACCCAATCAATGCGTAGGTAGAAATTGGCATCGAAGAAGTGATCGGTGTCTTCGTAACGCCTGTCAAATCTGAACAGAAGTATATAAACAACACAGTAGATGTTTGTAATGTCCATATACGTATAGACGTACAGTCCAGCCACCCAGCCATTGACTGTTCACGCTGCTGTCATCTGGTAGACGTTACCGGAGCATCCAGGCAGGGACTACCAGACTCACAAACTGGGTTTTTTCCCACATGCCATCAGGCTTCTCAACCAGCAACATCAATCTCAATGATCATATTGATCACTTTAAATGTACATTTATAACATTGATAATATTTAGATGATTCAACTACTCTGGATACATATGCCATATTCCCTATGCTATATTTATGTACTCTGGATACATCTACATGCTTCTGTTTCACTATCTTTTGTATATTTCTGCTATGACATGCTACTGCTGCCCTCACTTGTGCATCTGCTCTTATTTACTTGTACTTACTTTTTACATTTATAATACTCAATATTCAATCAATACTTCTGGAGTCAACATAACATTCCACTTTATATTTGATATTTTTTTACCATTATTATGTATATTGTGTTAGTGTATTATCTTATTATGTATATTGTGCCGCTCGATGTATATATATATAAATGTGTCTGACACCTTCACAGATAGAGAAGCTCTTTCGTCGCCTGGTACAGTCGTTGTGACATTTGAGGAAGAAAGGCTGGATCTGTAAGACAACAGTGATTGAACAACATAGATAATGACTTTAGACTTTAGAGTTTTTTTTCTGCTGTAAAAAAGGCAAATAAATCAAATCTATCTATCCGCTTAAGAAAGGCAAAAGGAAAACAAAAAACATAGTGAGCACATCGTTGTGAAAAAGTACAATTTCAAAGTGAAGAAACACATCTCTGTAATTATTGTGACAGAGATTAATGCGTTCTTCCTCAGTGGTTCGGCAAACGGACAATTTTTCTTTTTCAGATCTTTACCTCTACAGTCACTTTGCAGCAGCTCAAAGGCCAGTCCTTGGTGTCAAATGTCACATTCAACGATGTCCTGTTGTTCTGGAAAGAATCACAAAACAACACTTTGTCATGTACCGGCAATGCGACATGCATATTTACATTACATTTACATTACATTTACATTTAGGGCATTTGGCAGATGCTTTCATCCAAAGCGACTTACAAAGAGTACATTTGTTGAAGGAGACAGCAATACATCGCTGTGGTACATAAAGATAAGAATAGAGCAGGTTTCAAACATTCATAGTTACGAGGAGATCTCGGGATGACCACTGCTTTAGGGTATAATGTGTAGGCCTTGGACACTGCTTGTATAAAAATACAATCCTAACAATAATCACTCGATAAGTTAACATTTATTTCCTGTGGTATGGGCATTCCTTAACCACAACAGCGGCGGAGAAATGTGTGAAGAAGCAGAACTGGTTTGACAAACCAACCAAGACCTTGTCAGGCCTACCAACCACAATAACCACGCCAACTCTAATATTATCATTGACACTTGTATACAGAGTCACAGATGTACTCATGCTTACATTGCCAGTGAATATCTGGCCATTAGCGAGAGCGATGTCATCTCACAGAGAGCGAGAGCGAGAAACAGAGAGAGACCCCCAGTTAGGCCGGGTGTCCACAAGATGGGTTTTTAGCGTTTTTTGGTGCCCACGACCTCTTATTCAGAGAGCTTGTACACAGTGAGCTGTCCGGAAGCATAATGAGGCCCACTGAACAGACAAGAGAAACACAACCATAAACTATCAAAGGCAATTTCCTGCAAAGCATCCTGTGTTCAAAGTAAAACTGGGCCAAATGAGACAAACCTCCGGAACATTATTTTGTGGGCGCACAGCAGTTTTTCTCTCGTGTTACTCAGGGGGTGGAAAACACGTTAGGCTTTGATGTACCACACTTTGTAATCAGGAAATGAGCACAAAAGGCACGAAAAGGGGGCGTCACACCAGACATCGACACACAGATTCCAACACAAGACACAAGAACAGGACTTTACCCGGTCGACGACCTTGTGTTGTGGGTCAGCTCGACACGAGACCAAAACTCTGTATCGCTCAGCCAATTCGTTGGTGTTGAAGCCCACAGACAGTGTGGTTGAGTCCCTCACTTCAGTTATATTGGGACTCCAAAGGCTTCCTGTATGACCCCACACAGAGACCAATCACATCACAGCTCACCCAGAGACAGTGGGGTTATGTTAGTTATGTTTGCTGCGTTTATGTTGACTCACCGCTCTCGATACAAAACTTGGTTATCTTTACTCTGTAATCTTGGCAATCTAAGGAAGTAATACGTAAGTAATTATCATGACAATAATAACAAATTACGCACGAAAGTAAAGTACTGTGAATATGTGTGTATAGACTTGTCTTACCTGGGACAGTAACGACTCTGCTGACATCATATTCGCTGTGGAGCAGTTCGGGTTCAGGGATGTTGAAGATGGAGACTCGATACGTTTGGCCAGGCTCAACCTCTACTGTAGCTATTGAGAAGGACCACTAGAAAAAAAAACACACCACGATGTGAGGTTCACATAATAATGTATTATCCACAACTAAGACGGGCCTAAAAAACTCAAACAAAACACCCTTTCTGCCTTACATTTTCCCTTGCGGGATTTTTTGTCTTTAATTGCTGAAAGAATGAATACCGAACACAGAGGTTCTGGTTTGTGGCTCCCAAGAGAACGTGAAGTTCGGTGCCCTTCAGGTGACTGATGCTTCCTGTGTGTAAATAGAAGATAGTTGTGCGTTTACAGATTTTTTGTTTGTTTGTTTGTGGTGATCAATCCACTCATCAACGTTGTCAAAGGGACACAGTGGCCTCATAGACTCATAGTTATGCCTACCATCAGCTCGTATTTTCCACCGCGCGTTGATAACTGGGACCATGTTTCCCCATTGGTCTTGGTGGATCTCCCAGCGAGCTTCCAGGTCCTCCGGGGCCGTTGGGATGTATTCAGTCATATTCGGCCATTTTCTATCCATGCAGTTATCTACATGAAAACATACACGAAAGAGAAAGAAAACACAACAACAGTCCATGTTTCACATTCAGAACCAGCAATAACAGGTATACATTTGCAATAGACAGGCCTACATATACAATTACATCGTGTGAAAATACACATTTATATACAAATACACTCACTGATGCTGACTTTACATCCCAAACCCTAGGAACAGAAAAAAAGGCAGATTTGTATGCATAGTACAACTTCTGTCATGTTATGTTATGTTATGTTATGGTATATATGAAACATTTGGCCTACCTGTTGGGAACAATTAGAAGAGGCCCCTGGTAAGAGTCGTAGGGCGGTAGACGCATGAAAAAATAAAATAAAAACCAAAGCAACTTCTTGATACAATTGCATGGTTAGTGCCGAGTAGGGACCGCTGGTCTTATTTCCATTGTACGCACTTCTGAATCATTATGCGTTCGTTGTAGATTCGCGTCAAAAAGTTCAACTAGTGTCAACGATGAGCTGTTTTCCTCGGAGTCAACAGATAAGGGACAACACTGAAGGGACTATTACGCCTACACACACTTCCTGGTACACGCACATGCAAATGAGGCGTGCGGTTGAACTTCATGAGAGCTTTATAAACCTGTAGTAAGAAACATTGAGCCTAATAAACAATAACCATAACAATAATATTAATAAACAACACAGATCGATATTGATACATGTGATTTATATTTCATAAATAAGCAGGCGAAGCAGTTGGCTTAATTATAGGGTTAGATAATAACAATTACATCTGTTTTGTAATGTTGATTGAATAACATAGATTGATTAATATCCCTATTCCATCATGGGTTTCTGAACTTGAATCTGGCAGGTTTATAATAAAATAATAAACCTGTAATAAAATAAAATACATCAATTCAATTGCAATGTAGCGTTTACACCACAAGGTGGCAGGAAAGTACCGTTATTGTGTTTGTGTGCGTGTAGTCGAAAGTAGGCAAAAAATAAGAGAACAAACAACAAAAAGTACATTACATACTTTTAAAGGCTAAAAGTGCATTCATAAATATGCTTAAGCAGTAGTTGCGGAAGTCAACATAGTTGTATTTTCAATTTATGAAATCGTTTCGGGCCGACAATATCTCCATTATTCAGCTTTCATGTTCAGAATGTGTTCCATCATGTTCAATAATGATTCCAGGAGCGAGCAGGAGGAGGCGGCGGAGAGAGCATCTAGAGGTGCTCTGGTTGAACAGGGGTGACCAGTAGGGCAGTAGAATGCCACTTGGACCACGAGGCCGAGGTTTGGTGAACCTCGGTCGGGTCACGTGGACGAGGGTGTCTGGACACAGGACTCCAGGATGCAACACTGATGGTGTGTGAAGGTTGTGCATCAGGGGATGTATGAATAACTAGCAAAGATTTTCTGTTTTGTTTTTTCACAAATGGCCATTTATGAGTTGAAAATATCATAACTCGTTACTTGAGTAGTCTTTTCACAAGATACTTTCTTACTCTTACTCAAGTAATTATTTGGATGACTACTTTTAGTTCTACTTGAGTCATTATTCTTTTAAAGTAACAATACTCTTACTTGAGGACAGTTTTTGGCTACTCTACCCACCTATCGCACATTCCCAAAAATAATGAAAACGTCTTGTCTTTAAACTCTACCTATGTATTTGTACACCTCACCACAACTCACCCGTTTTCATCACCCTTGTGCTGGTTCACTCAAATCCTATGTTCAAACCCCATCAAGTAGGCCTACAAATTATTATTATTATTTATTATTATATATATTTTTTACATCAAAGGCTTGTATCCCCTGTCCTGTCCTCGCGCTACACCTGCAGTACTTGGCAGCATAGGCTACACTCGATTTAGCGGCTGGATTAAAACCACCCACAGCAACTGGTTATGCAGACATGTGTAACATAACAGCGAGTGTGAAGTCACCGTTTGACAGCCGATGTGAAACCACAAGTGGATCTGCTCCATTTGCAACGTGACCGCATGGTGGTCGCTACTACGGCCTATACCGCTATGCAGGGAGCACGCGAGTTCACTGTCGTGTTTTAATGGTGGGCAATATTAAAAGTGGGAAAGTGAACACGCATGTGGGCCCATGGTACCCTTCAGTGAATCCAGGTGTTCCTGCACGCAGGTGTGTTCATATGCGGGTTCGAGGGTTAGAACAAAAGGGGTCTCTAAAGGGGGATTTGCTTGAGTTGTGCGACAAGTTGTGTTTTGAGCGCTGAGTGCACATGCTCACCGCTCTCCGATCTGATGTTATTATCAGTGGTTGATATAATATTCACGGATTACAATTACACACTTTCTCCATGATAATATTTAACACTAGGTCACTTTACTTCTAACCTCATGTGGTCAAACGATATTGGAACCAGTCACAAGCTTGCTGCAGAAGCTGTCTTTTGTCTGACCTCTTATCCTTTTGCCGTCTCCTGAACAAGGAACATTCGGACAACGGGAGTATCTTTGTTGTCCTGTGCCCCATAGACTTCTTCTCTATAGTCTCAAGGCCTAAACAAACATGTAACTCAGTGGAGGTTAACGTACGTACAACACACGAGTACAAGTCGTTTTTTGAGGAATATATTCATCTTTTAATCCCTTCTACTCCTTACTCAAGTATATTTCTGAGCCAGTAAGGTACTTTTAACAGCCCTAAATTTGCCATTAACACATTCGTCACGACTATGTGTGATTAGATCAGGACAAGATTAGCCTACTTGCGTGAATTCATTAAAATAAAGGTTTAGGTACGTTTTATTTGCACGAACGTTTCTCAAGTGGTCATTTTTACTTTTACTTTTTTATACGGGAGTAATTGTACATTTAATTGAGTATAGACTTTCAGTAGCCTACCCTACTCACCATTGATGAAACTTAGAGCTCCATTATAACCACTGTGGGTAACATATAGGTGACCTCTAGCTCTAGCTAGGTCTTAATTGCAGGTTGCATGAGGACAGAGAACAGTAAGGGCTTTATGAGACTTGGGGTGATTATAACACATACAATAGGTTTTGACAGTCTAATTCCCCCCCGACTAGGATGTAAGGTAAGCACGCGTTTAGCCACACGGGCCGCAACGTTAGAAAAAAATATTATAATAATCAAGTGCCCGTGATTTTCCTTCCTGTAATTACAGATAATTTGGGGCATTTTCCGTCGACCAACGGGGAATGATTTGGACGTCCTTACACAGCGAAGACTGTCTTCTCTGCCTGCTTTCATCTGGGAATGCTGTTGGGAGAAGCCACCGGAGCCCCTGAGTTTCAAAACAAGAACAGACGTTGGAAAATGGTTGGAACCAAAACTGTCTGGCTTTCATGTTACTGTTACTGATTGGAATTGTTGGTGTGTATTTAGTTGGGGACTATTCCCGGACTTTAAAGGTACAGGCCTGATGGAGATGGAAGTACCTGAAGAATGTGTTTTTTAGGTACAGTAATGATGGATTAAATTCGTCTCAGACTTGCCCTAGTCCTGATTTAAACTGGAAAATGGATGACCTTTGACTATTTCAAAGATGATCAAAGACCAGAAAGAATGTTGCATGAATGTATGTATATACATCTATAATATATATATGGAATATATATATCCTTATAGTGCTTTTTATCTAGAAAAATCTTACATTTACTTGTAACTGTTTACAGGCCAGTCTTGGCCTCTCCAATATGGTTGCAACATTGAAGTACGATCTAAACACCAATGCAGTGTATTTCTGGCTGTGTCTAGAACAACAAAGGTGTAGGTGCAGTTGTGACAGGGAAGTGTGTTGTATAATATTTGATTTTGGGTGCCTCATCGCTCATCTGTCCAACAACTTTATAAAGACTTCCTAGTCCTGAAATGTTCCTCATTTAGCCTACAAACCTGGGGCAAACTGAAATGGAAACCAATGTATTACAGTACAATATATTGCTTTAATGTATTCAACAATCCTTTTAGGTGAGAAAAAGAAACAGTTCAAGTTGTATGAAAAAGAAGCCCTCTCAGTCACTGATGCAGAATGTTATTCAGGTATTTCCTAAGGCCAATCATTTACTAGTCAACCTACTCGAGGGGAAAGTGAGATCCCTCACAATTTCTCAGAAAAATAAATAAATAAATAAGGCTTTTGTGTTACACAATTGTATTGATTGTTGTTCTTATTCCACAAAGATACGTATACATTGGGATGATGAATTGTTACCTCTCAAAATACCATCCTGCTTTTTTTGTTGTTGTTGAAGAATTCACTTGTTACCGAACAAGTTTTGGCAGCACTAGAGAAATCAGATACGGCCAACAAAATGTGCCCCAAAGCACGGCATTTTGTACATCTTCTCTTATATGATAGAATTACATACTATAATATGTTTACTGACAGATAGTGATCTGCGTCAGGATTGATGTTGAACATTTCCACATTTGAGCGGCCGTCTGACTGTAAATGTAAAGCGGCACTCGCGTATTGACTAACAATTGCGTGCCTAGCCTCCTTGTTAGTGCTGGGAAACTATAGCTCTACGCTTCCAGGAAGTCAGCCAGCATAGAAAGCCTGGAGTTCCCCCCCCCACTATGAACGACTTATATTTGCCTTTTTCGGCTTCAGCTCCTATCTTTAGCAAGCCTGTTGGGACATGGCAGCTCCGGATCATATTGGGTCCTGCTCGACATTCTTCTGACCACAATGTGTTTTTATAGAGTTTTTACACATTCACAAACAAACAACAAACAAAAAGCATATGTAAATTGAGCATAGTTAAGCTGGTTTTATGCTTTGACATGTCAACAGTAAAGACTGGCTATGTGGACCCAGAGGTGCTAGCTTGCGCAGGACCCCCGTTCCAGGTCGTGCCTTTATGACTTTATTACTTTCGGCCATGCTGGGTGGAACCTCGATCGTGCCTTTGTGGATACGTTAAGCATAAAAGCACCTTCACACGATGCTAAAACACAGTAGTTGCATCTACAGTGTTTACAATTCAACACCCATTTTCAAGGGAAGCATAACAAACATAAGAATTAAAGCAAACATTTCAGTGGATGCCTGGATTCTGTGTGCTTGGCTCTGTCAAATGTATCGAGCCACAATTCACATTGATATTTATTTCCGTATTATATCGTCCCATACCCGTCAGCAGGCTGACTACATGATCTCACGTCGTCTATTTCCAACGTTGAGGGAGCTCCTTGAAACTATCTCATAACTATCTCGAAAAATGACTCGTCGACAAATGACGTAAAAGGGGTACCCAGCGCATCACGTATGGCCGCTTGGGCAGGACAAGTTGGGAGTGAGAATATGCAGATGGAAACGGTCACGAAAATGAATGTCATCAAACTCATTCAGTGGGTTGGTCCTGTCTATAAGCAACCTTCTTTCTTCTTTGATCATCTTTGAAATAGTCAAGGTAATCCATTTTCCTCTATTGTCAAGGTGAACCTTGACGCAAACAGCCTTTAATATGAAGTTAAACTTGCCTTTGGCCAGGGTTAATTTAAGTCTTCATTTAGACCTGGATTAGCTCTAATACTCCTTCTGGAAGGCCGATTGTTTAAATCAGGACTAGGGCAAGTTTGAGACTAATATAATCCATGTCTGTAAGCCATTTCAATAAATCCTAGTTTAAAATGTGATTTAGTCTATGACTAGGCTTAAACCCTGTATGGGAAACCGTCCCGTCTAGTTTACCCCGTGTCATTTAAATCCTGATCCATACAAATGGAGCCAACACAACACAAAACTCCAACCACATATTACTGGAGATTCTCATGTCTGGCCCTCTCAGATCTGCTCTCCAGATCTGACAGTATGGAGCTGTGCTCTCACGAAGGTGTCGGGTAGCTAGCATGAAAAGGCTAGCAACAAAAAAAAACAACAAAAAACAAAAACAAAACAAAAGGTATTTTCTCGAAGTGGAGCTCTCACAAAGAGTTGTGTGGTCAGCCGGACACAAACGAGCAGTTAGCGAATCTCCAACTGCTCTCCTCATTAATAAAACACGGCATTTTATGCAGTTTATATATAAATAAAGTGACAGATTGAATTCAATAAGTGCCAAGTACATTTGAAGTATAATCCACCTGAAAAGGTTAAGTTCCAATCCTGCTCCTCTGCTGGCCTTGCGATTGGATTGCACGTCCATTAGCGTGAGCATGTTTCTTATAGCGAGTCATTAAAACGTCTAATCTCTGAATAAAATACGCTTTCCCCCCCAAATCTGTCTCCATTACATTTAACCTGCAGTACATTCTTGACATACCTTCCCGAGTTCCCTTAACCGCGTGCCGGTATATCTCGGAGACTGTAATGGAGGAGGACAGTGGCGTATCTCACATGTAACTTCGTCGGGCAGAAAATGCCCGCAGGTCATATTGGCTGGGAGGAATGCTGGCAGTGAGCCAGGAGACGCAGCTTTCCAGTGTCTCAGGTTATCTCCGTTATCAGTACGGTGGTATTAGGATTCTTTTCCTGGGCTGAAGGGGGGGGAACTCCCACGGCCATGTGAGTCATGTGTGTTTCTGTGAAACTCTTTGTAGGCCTCCTGCTTTTGTACACATTTTGTAGTTTTTGTTTTGCTGACTGAATATCTTACCTATATTTTTTATATTTTTATATTTTTCTTCGGTTTAGATTCACTGTAAATTGTAAATTTGTTATTTTATTTTTTATTACTCAATTGTTTATTTCTCTATTGTCATTATTCTATTTCTATTGCTATGCAACCTCTGGCACAAGAATTTCCTTCGGGAAGTTTTATCTTATCTTGTCTTCTCATAGTCCTTTTACAGATCATGTGTAATAAAAAGTTTTTTCTTACCGTTTAGACACAGTAAATATTAGTAAACTGCAATTCCATGTGGGAATTATATTACCTGTAATTCCATGTGTGATTACATTTACATTAGGTCAATTATTATAATTTTTTTTTATTATGATCAACATTCCAGGCAGCGAAATGGACACCTAAATCAAACCAATACAACATTAAACATGCAAGGACTTATGCAACATATACTTAAAAACAGAGTTGGCTTCATGCGGAGACTTAGAGTGTTTTGAGTTATACTCTCAATCTGTCATGACATCCGCTCACAAAAATGTTCTGTTCGCTGTTATGTTGAGATGGAATCATAACCCCTCAATAATTAGAAGGCATGATCTCTATGTGGTCAAATCCCTCCAGGGGGCTTTTCCTTCCAGATGTCTAAATCCAGGTTTGTTTTTAAAAATATGATCTGGTGTTCTCAAACGACAGTTGATTGTCGACGGCAAATTCCCCCAAATATTGAATTATACGCACGGATCAGGATAGACGTTGATATGATTCTAGAGAGATTTTGTTGAAATAAACTTTGGACAGTTCCGTGACTCTGGGCGAATTCTCATTTATTTTTCGTCAAGGAGAAAAGAGATGGAAGGAAGGTGTTAGATTCATCTATCGTTTACGCACCAGACAGGGGTGCAGTGTTTGGTTGTGTGAGGATGTGTTAGCTACATACACCAAAACGTTATCGACTATCTAAACACAGTTGTATTTTTGAGTTCTATGAATGACATCAGAGGAGGCCAATGGCCACAGCATGTTTCCATTGAGATAAAGATCTTTTTTCTTTTCATTGTGCTGTCAATAGGGCGGATCCCTTTTGAGGAGATGTGAGAAAGCTTTCGAACGATTAACACGCCCCTATGGCTTGAGTCGTTGACAACGTTACTCATAACACACTGAGACTGTGGCCATCGCTAGAGGTAGACCGTCCCAACACACACACACACACGCACACACACACACATTTATACAGGGACATAAATACATGCACACACATACATGCAGGCACACACACACTCACACAAAAGCACAAACATGTGTGTGTGCGCACACACACACACACACACACACACACACACACACAAACCGGAAAGCACACACAGACATGCACATACACAAGCAAGCACGTACACACATACAAATGCAGAGATCCACACATGCAAGCACACACACACACACACACACACACACACACACACACACACACTCTCTCTCTTTCTCTCCTGTTCTCTCTCACACTCACTCACACACACACACACACACACACACACACCCACACCTCCTGTAACTAGGCCTAACAGCAGCCACATGTTGGTCCCTTCAGACCTGTAGCGACATCAAACAGATTCCAGCCTCCAGCACCGGGCACGACCCCTGACCCATGCAGCCTGGCAACAGTCACTATGGTCTGCCATACACACGCACGCACACACACCCACACCCACACGCACGTGCACGCACGCACGCACGCACGCACGCACGCACGCACGCACGCACGCACGCACGCACGCACGCACGCACGCACACACACACACACACACACTTTTGAATTGTGATATATTTAAACATTCTTTATTGCCATATGTAACCAGTACAATGAAATGCTTACTCCCCATTCACTCCTGCAGTATTGTTGTGAACATAAATTCCAAAACAACTCCAAACAATTAGAAGATAGCACCACTAGAGTAAAAAGTGACGTGAAGCAATACTCTGGCTGGTGCATGTAGTAGTGTAATAAAAGTGTCCGAGTGCAGAACAGTAATATTCTTATACTAGCATAAAAATAAGTAATTAGTAAATAGTAGCAGCAACATGTGATGCAACTGCCAATGGCCAGGGGGTCGGTCTCTCTCTCTCTCTCTCTCTCTCTCTCTCTCTCTCTCTCTCTCTCTCTCTCTCTCTCTCTCTCTCTCTCTCTCTCTCTCTCTCTCTCTCTCTCTCTCTCTCTCTCTCCCCCCCCCCCCCCACGGGTAAACTTCCCATTCATGTGTTTCAAAATCTCTCTGCAATGAAATCAGCTTTAGAAAGCAGATTAGATCAATAATTCCTCACATGTCTTCTCGTGGCCACGTTTACAGGAGGGATTAAGACGCTTGGGTGGGGGCTGGTCTCCCTTCCCTGTGAGAATTAATCCCATTGATTTCCTATTTATGGTTTTTCTTTCCATTAATATCCAGCATATGATCAATTTTGTATGTAAAAAGAAAAGGAAACTACTGTTCCTAATATAGGCTGTTATACTGCACATTTTGATGGCTAGATACACATAACAGTTCGATCCCCGGGCTCCGCCTCCTAGCTAAGTGTGGAGGTGTCCCTGAGCAAGACACCACCTAACCCTAACTGCTCCTGACATGTTGGTTGTTATCTTGCATGGTTGGCACCGCCGTCGGTGTATGAATGGGTGAATGTGAGGCAATACTGGAAAGCACTTTGGATAAAAGCACAATATAAATTCAATCCATTTGACAATTTTTACATAAAATATGGCCTCAATACAATGACATACATGCACTAAATATGATAAATAATCATACAAAGCCTTGAATGTACCTGCACCAATAATCTGGATTTGGCTAAACTATACTTACACAAATCCACCAATTCATGATAATTGGTAAGCCTAGCCCAGCTATAGAGCTCAGGCCTCTAAATGCCGCCTCTGACAATCAGAACAGAAAATATGGAGGCAATTATAGGTTTATGGCAGAAGCTCCTGGTGATTTGATTGGCCGGCCAGGACAGGAACGTACATTGTCTGAGAATGAAATTAAACCACAGGATCACATCGCCATCTCTCATTGGCCAGGTGACCTCACTTGCCATCCCCTTGTAAGGTATCAGCCGTCATACTGTATATGGTCGTTAATTTAAGTAAATCAGAAACTGAACTGTTCAATAATCATGCTGACTCTAAACAGTGACTATTTTTAAGTAAATCTAAAACTACATTGTAGTGAATGAGGTGTCTCCCACACACATTTGTATTATTATTACACTATACACTATTATTATTAGTTATACAGCTATGAAATAAGTCTGTGATTGCTCTCATAAGATGGTGTCAGCACCTCCCAACCATTTATTTACTCAGGTGTATGATAACGACGACCATGTAATAAAGTTTCCCAGCCGAGTGAACCCACAACGTGCAAACAATGAGATGATAATTAATTTTTGATAAGGTCACCATGGAAGAAAAGCATGAGCCGACAGTTGGCAGGACATTTGCATCTGATTAAAAATGTTTATCTATATCTCAAACTATGACATAACCCAACAGTTTGCCAACCTGCACAGAAAGAATGCTATTATGAATGTTATTTTATATTGGTGATAATGACTGTGATGAATGTGACATTGTTTGCATTTATAGAAAATAGAACACAATGCTAACAGAATCAAGCAATTTTATAATAAGAAAGTATTTAATTCGTTAACATATTTACAATCATAATTTCTTTCCTAGACTGATTCTGTTACAAGAACGGTTACAAATGCTGCATCGCTATCATATGCCGTGAATTCAGTAGAATGTACAACTTTCATGTGAAAGAAAGAAGAAAAAAGTAATTTCCTTTGCCTTTACCCCTCAGTCCATTTGTTCTCAGATGGAACCAACACTGAGCTCGCATGGGACCCAGGACAGATTACTGTAAGACAGAAAAGAACCGTACAAAGCAAATAATCCCTCATCTCCCATATCTTCCAAAAGAGAAACACAATACTTCTGGTTAATATGTCGCGTGTAGTGCCTACTGTTTCAAAACAAAAGGGTTAGGGTTAGGAATAAGGAATAACAAGCGTTTAGCATATCGTTTTTAGGATTCAGTGTTTTATAATTGTTTTTCAATGACAAACACTAAATTCAAACTGTGCCATTAGCACCCCATCTGGTGAGACGGTGCAATTGGTCCAAGTCATCACTCATCACTCGCCCGGATACAAACAAAGGACACAAAATCAAGTGACTTTGACGACCTGTGGGTCGACTCTAGCTGCGATTAGCATATCAAAGAGCTCTTAATATAAAACGCTATTGGCAGTCAGCAACAGTATCTACACGTTGTGTTGAAACAGGGCAGTCAGCGGATTTCGTTCGTCTCCATCGGGGATTCTCATACTTGTGTCATGGCGTGACCCACTTATGGGGTTGCGATCCCGACCACCGATCGCTTTGTTCGATCCCCGACAAACAGTCTGAACCCTGGAGAAGGGCGGCGAACGGCGTTCCCGCCTCCAAACCGGTCACACCGACTTCCGCCTCTTGCCGAAGACGTTGTTGATGAGCTTAGCCATAGACTTGGAGCCGCTGGGCCGCCGCCGACGCTCCTTGGCCTTGCTGCCCGCGCACACGCTCTGCACCACCTTGGAGAACATCAGCTCCACCTCCTGGCAGTGCTCGGCCGCCGACAGCTCGGCGAAGCCGCAGCCGAGGTCGGCGGCCAGACGCTGGCCCTCGTCATGGCGGACCTCGCGCACGTGACACAGGTCCTGCTTGTTGCCCACCAGGAAGACGGGCGCCGGGGTCCCGTCCGCGTCCCTGAGAGCAACGTCAACGACAAAGTTAGACTTTGTGAACGCCAACTTTCTTCCGTTTGTTCTGGAGCGCTAGTTCGCCTAACAACAGGGCTTATTAGCGTTCTGTCCCGTGAACTAAAAACCGCTGTTGAAAATGTAATGTGCGCAGTTCAGTGTACTCACAACTACAGTGGCACAATGCTAACAGAATCAAGTAAAATATTTATTTAATTTGTTAACATATTTACAATGATAATTTCTTTCTGAGACTCCTGTTACAAAAACTTTTACAAATTCTGCGTCGCTATCATATGCTGTGAATTCAGTAAAAGGATAAACATTATGTACAAGGTTACTGATGTCTGATAGGCTAATAAATAACCTTTTGCTGGCTCCTGGGTGCAGCTCTCTCATCAGGTGCAGTATGGCCTTGGCCGCCAGGAAAGTAGAACGATCACTGATGTCATAGATCACCACGAAGCCATCGCCCCAGTGGATCTGGTCGCTCAGAGCACACTTCCCCTCACACGG
The DNA here is from genome assembly GCA_002895965.2 of Coryphaenoides rupestris. NCBI lineage: Eukaryota > Metazoa > Chordata > Actinopteri > Gadiformes > Macrouridae > Coryphaenoides > Coryphaenoides rupestris. The sequence continues at coordinate 141,944 of PIJE02000179.1, read as the reverse complement.
CTTCCGATAGTAAACACAAACAAAACAAAGGCTTGGTTATTCATTATTAATACAAATGTGCATGATCACTATCACTTGTCTTGTTGTATACAGTCATTGTTTTTGCATGTTATTTTCGCTTTGGTATCCATATATTTCACCTTTGATCCCTTCAATGGTTATCATAATTTACTATTATTGACCAATACATTAAGCAGGGCAACATAATTGTGGATAGTGGATACACAAGAAAGGGTTATGGTCGGGTTAGGGTTAGGGACATTATTTATATAACCCTTTAATCACAACGACAGCCTCAATTGTTTGAATTGTTAAGCCTGCATTCAAATGAGCTTTGACACAAGCTTTCCAGGATGGATAGGATCTCTACAATAGGAAACAGGCTCTTGTTAACCACATCATATAAATATAGCTTGTCATTATGTAACTGTTCAGTACACACACGCCAAGGAAACACATCCACAAGTGGAGAGGGTTGTTGTGGTGAATGCACTCACGACTACAACAACAGATCATGTTGTTGTCAAGACTAGGCCCACGCCACAGAAGGCATGGTACAGATAATACAAAAAATATGCATTGCAGTGCCCCTACTATGAGTTCAGTGTTTTCAGTGTCTGTACATTGTGTGGCTATATATTATGAGGTTGTGTGATTCATACCCTGCCCTCTTATCTTGATGTACCACAGCGATATATTGCTGTGGTACAAAAAACAAATGTACTCCTTGTAAGTCGCTTTGGATAAAAGTGTCTGCCAAATGCCCTCAATGTAAACGTAAATGTAATGAGCTACCCCCTTTTGAATGGGGTGGGGTTCTCATTCAGCCATATGATCCAAGGTCAGCCGCTGGTGCTTTTCCAAAATATTTTCTTAGTATTATGTGTTATCCAATATAGTGTAATCATATTGGTCGGCATGGAAATAGATTGATCAACTTTGACGCCATTCGATTTAAAACACCTGTTTGACAACCACGAGGTGTGCAGTGTAATAGGCTTGATATAATACATAGCAATCAGGATGCTTGTATCATTGTAAAAGCATCAAGTGGTGGTTTTTCTAATTGTCTTTACACTCACCTGTGAGCAGGGGTCATACAGCTCCAGATTGAACTGTCTCCCGTTGACAGTGAGACGTTTTCTGTAGATACACTCTATAGAAAGAGAGAGTTGTGTGTGTGTGTGGGGGGGGGGGGGGGGGGGGGGATTGAGAGAGATTAAACATTTGAAACAGCCCAGATACCCGAAAAGCACACACATAGCCAAGGGAGAAACTACACAATCTCTGGTGAAACCTTTTTGGTTTTCACTTCCCTGTCCCCCTACCAAGGACAGGTGACTCATTTAGTTTCCTTCAAAGATAGGCTACACACTTGATGACACAGGAATGTTTGAGCAAATATGTGAAATATTACAGTAGGAATAATATCAAAACTTCAGCAGACTGCTTACCTAATCTAGTTCCAATTCTAGCTCACAATAATCAAAATAATAGTAATTAAGTAATAGGGCCCATGTATAAATAATGTTTCTCACTTCAGCATATGAAATGAAATGCCAGCCTGCAGTCTATGCCAAATTCCACTGTATTTTTTTTAAACTAATCCCTCAAATAGTCAAAATAATAATGATCACACTGTAGTGTGTTACCTGACAACGAAGCGTACTCTCCGATGAACCTCCTGGTCAGGAAACGAACAATCAGAGCTGCAAACCCAAAGTCCTATGTTATTATTATTATTATTATTATTATTATTATTGTATAAACTATTCCTTCGCGTTACACCTGTCCATTTACGCATTACGCATTCGTACCTGATTTTCCCACTCCCTCGCTTCCCAGCACGGCCAGTTTGATGTCATTCATGTCGGCGTCCAACTGGTTTCCCGAACTAAATGCAAATCCTGACGTCCAGCACTGCAGCAGCGGGATTCAATCAGGCGTACAGTCGTTCAGAAACAGTCGTTCAGGAACAGGCATGCAACAACAGTAACGCAACACAAACACAGAGCGACCTCCTCCTCGGCCTCCAGACCTCCAGACTGCGCCCTCACGGAGCGCTCGGCTGCTTTTGTGCGCCACTCAGTGTGTGTGTGTGTGTGTGTGTGTGTGTGTGACGTCACCCGCCACACGGGGACGCGTCGCTTGACGTCCTACTGGGCCGGCTCATGGACAACGTTCAGACCGGTGGTTTCAACACACAGTCTCTCTGGGGCTTCTACTCATAAGAAACTGACGAAGCATTTGGCATTTTATTAATATCAACACAATACATTATAACAAAGGCATAGATAACATCTAGAAAAAGAAAAACAACTATTGTAATCGTGGGCTGTATAAAAAGCCACACAGTAGACACCTGAATCACAAAATCATATGTATCTTATATATACATATATACACGATATGGCCAAAAGTCAGTGGACACCTGACCATCACACCTATATGAGTTTGTTGGACATCCCATTCTAAAACCATGGACATTAATATGGAGTTCGAACCCCCCTGTGACAGCTGCCACTCTTCTGGGAAGGCTTTCCATAAGATTTTGGAGTGCTGTCTGTGGGAATTTGTGCCCATTCAGCCAAAAGAGCATTTGTGAGGTCAGGCACTGATGTTGGATGAGAAGGCCTGGCTCACAATCAGTGTTCTAATTCCTCCCAAATGTGTTCAATGGGGTTGAGGTCAGGGCTCTGTGCAGGCCAATCGAGTTCCTCTACACCAAACTCGTCTAACCATGTCTTTATGGACCTTGCTTTGTGCACAGGGCACAGTCATGCATCAGCTTGTGTGCAGCTGATTGGCCATGGAAACCCATTCCATGAAGCTCCCGACGCACAGTTCTTGTGCTGATGGTGCTTCCAGAGGCAGTTTGGTTTTCTGTAGTGAGTGATACAGCAGATGATAGGTGATGTTTACGCGCTTCAGCACTCGTCAGTGTGAGTTTGCCTGGTCTACCACTTCATTGCCAAGCTGTTGTTGCTCCTAGGCGCTTCCACTTCACAATAATAGCACTTACGGTTGACCGTAAGTGCTATTATTGTGAAATTTCACAAACTGACTTGCGGCAAAGATGGCATCCTATGACAGTGCCGCGTTCAAAGTCACTGAGCTCTTTACGAACCAATCTGAATTGTAAATGTTTGTCTGTGGAGATTTCAGGCTATGTGCTTGATTGTATGCACCTGTATATCAAGCCTATAATGAATGTCCGGCAAATGTTGTGCCTTTCAAGATTTTTTCTAAATAGTTATAAAAAAAATTCAATATGATAGTAGATCAAATCCATCAATACATTATTAGTTGGGTTGTCTCTCTCTCTCTCTCTTTCTCTCTCTCTCTCTCCCGCAGGCCCCGCAGGTCGTGGATGGCGAAGGGCCACAGGTGCAACACGTTGTCCTGGCTTCTCCAGCAGCAGCACGCGGGCGCCCATGAGGCCCAGCTCCACGGCGGTCCGCAGCCCGCACGGCCCCGCCCCCACGATCACACACTGGCACGGGGGGAAGGGAAGGAGGGAAGGACAGAAGGATGGAAAGAAATGAGGAAAGGAATCCTCAAAAAATGTATTTGTCACTTTTTACTTTTACCTATTTATACTTTTACGTATTACACTTTTTGCTTTTACCTGTTTTTACTTTTACACCTATTCCAATTTTTTTTTACTAGTACTATATTACTAATTGTTCAGAGGTGTTTTCGTATTTCGTATTCTATGTTTATAAGAATACGGTTCAGAAGAAATCTTGTGGTGGATCCCTCCTTCCATCCAGGGACGGTTGGGAGTGCAATGGGTGTCATACGGGCGTGAGAAGGGGTGGGTACACCTGTGTTCTTCCTGCTGTGAACAGGGCTCTCACTGTAGTGTCGGCGCAAGCCTGGCCTTTCATGTACTTATGGTGCGCCACCCGCTTGTCCAGCTTGACCCACAGTCCGTCGGCCCTCCAGTAGTCGAGCCGCTGCTTGATGGTGTGGTAGAACGGCCACTGGGGAGGGGCTGCCGTGGGGGTGGTCAGCCCCAGGCGCTCACACAGCCGGCCGAAGGCGCCCGGCGCACACAAAGTCGTCAAACAGCTCCTGGGCGTCCTGGCTCTCCAGCCGCTGGGCCTCGTCGCTCATGGCAACCACAGAGCTCCGCCCCGCATCCTCCCTAACCCCTCCCCCTCCAGGTGTGTCCTCCTGGCGGACACCACAGGCTGGACGCCAGCTTGGCCTAGATTAAATTAGTTACATCTTACTTATAAATCCAATATGGGCGTAATTTCTCATTGCCTTACTGCCGACCAGTTAGACAGACACTCGAGTTGAGGCCAATACACGTTTTAAATAACAGAACTCTCCTGTTGTGATATAGTGACACATTGACAAATGCAGGCGCCAATTAAGCGTAATTGTGGTCGCTTATGGTGAGACGAAGAGGCTTAATTAGCACAGCAATTGAAGCACCTGTGACCTCTTGGTAAACTGCATGTACAGTATCTCACAAAAGTGAGTACACCCCTCACATTTTTGTAAATATTGTATTAAATCTATTCATGGGACAACACTGAAGAAATGACACTTTGATACAATGTAAAGTAGTCAGTGTACAGCTTGTATAACAGTCTAAATGTACTGTCCCCTCAAAATAACACAACACAGCCATTAATGTCTAAACCGCTGGCACCAAAAGTGAGTACACCCCTAAGTGAAAATGTCCAAATTGGGCCCAATTAGCCATTTTCCCTCCCCGGTGTCATGTGACTCGTTAGTGTTACAAGGTCTCAGGTGTGAATGGGGAGTAGGTGTGTTAAATTTGGTGTTATCGCTCTCACACTGGTCACTGGAAGTTCAACATGGCACCTCATGGCAAAGAACTCTCTGGGGATCTTAAAAAAAGAATTGTTGCTCTACATATGTCTAAATGCTAGTGCTAAGTGTTGGTGCTAGTGCTGTGCTGGTGTTACTGCTAGTGCTGGTCCTGGTGCTAGTGTTACTGCTAGTGCTGGTGCTGGTGTTAGTGCTAGTCCTGGTGCCAACTGCTGGTGCTAGTGTTGTGTCGACTGTCTGGGAAGGTATCCCGTGACATTCTGTGAATGTCAGCATACAGCATATAACAATGTATATTTTAGTACATCGATTTATATGTGTATGGATATTTTACTGTATATTCCATTTCATTTTAGATTTCATTTACGTATTTTATATAGAATTCTATTTATAGTTCTATTTTCTATTTTGTAGTTTTACTCTATTTTGTATTCTTATAATTACTGTCGGCTGTCGGGCGTTTTGCACAAAAAGTTTTTAACTCACTGTTTTTAAACTCACGTGTAAATTGTGAAGTTACAATACAAATACTTGAACTTGATAAAGATGGCCGAGGTTATAAGAAGACTGCCAACACCCTGAAACTGAGCTGCAGCACGGTGGCCAAGACCATACAACGGTTCAACAGGACAGGTTCCATTCAGAACAGGCCTCGCCACGGTCGACCAAAGAAGTTGAGTGAACGTGCTGAGCGTCATATCCAGAGGTTGTCTTTGGAAAATAGACGTCGGAGTGCTGCCAGCATTGCTGCAGAGGTTGAAGGGGTGGGGGTCAGCCTGTCAGTGCTCAGACCATACGCCTCACACTGCATCTAATTGGTCTGCATGGCTGTCGTCCCAGAAAGAAGCCTCTTCTAAAAATGATGCACAAGAAAGCCCGCAAACAGTTTGCTGAAGACAAGCAGACTAAGGACATGTATTGCTGGAACCATGTCCTGTGGTCTGATGAGACAAAGGTCAACTTATTTGGTTCAGATGGTGTCAAGCGTGTGTGGCGGCAACCAGGTGAGGAGTACAAAGACAAGTGTGTCTTGCCTACAGTCAAGCATGGTGGTGGGAGTGTCATGGTCTGGGGCTGCATGCTGGCACTGGGGAGCTACAGTTCATTGAGGGAACCATGAATGCCAACATGTACTGTGAAATACTCAAGCAGAGCACGATCCCCTCTCTTCGGAAACTGGGCCGCAGGGCAGTATTCCGGCATGATAACGACCCCAAACACACCTCCAAGACGACCACCGCCTTGCTAAAGAAGCTGAGGGTAAAGGTGATGGACTGGCCGAGCACGTCTCCAGACCTAACCCCTATTGAGCATCTGTGGGGCATCCTAAAACGGAAGGTGGAGGAGCGCAATGTCTCTAACATCCATCAGCTCCGTGATGTCATCAAGGACGAGTGGAAGAGGATTCCAGTGGCAACCTGTGAAGCTCTGGTGAACTCCATGCCCAAGAGGGTTAAGGCAGTGCTGAAAAATAATGGTGGCCACACAAAATATTGACACTTTGGGCACAATTTGGACATTTTCACATCGGGGTGTAATGCAGATTGCACCGTTGTTTGCTGTGAGGATTGCTGTGGCGCCTGAGGTGAGTGTACAGTAGCACCCCTGGGTGCTCTTCAAGGTAGTCTGCCCCTCCACTAGTGGCCTCAGCTCACTCTCCCTCATTTGTTTGGTTTATGTAGACTGGTAATGTACAGATTCTGGGTAACCTTTAGGGTTTTTAGATGTATCAAGGCCTGTTTTAGCTACTATTGTAATAATTAGTGTTATCTTTTATTGGTGTCAGTAACTTTCTTTTGGTTAATATTATTTCCTTTCCAGCAGCTCGTCCCTGCCCACCTGATTTGGTTTATTTCAATAAAACATTTCGTTCATTGTGAAAACATGTCTGTCTTGTATCAGCCAACGAACCTGTATGCCATATCCTACTAATGTGGTTATTTAAGGTTCTTGAGTATTTCCTGGGGTGAAATTCCCCAGGTTGTTCCCTATTCTCCCCTTACTGCTCCTGCCACATGTACAATAGTTATCGCTACTTCTGTTTAATGTCTTGATCTTTAATCTTGATAGTCGGTGTTACAAGCCAATGTTAACTTGCACTGCAATAGGCTTGTTTTGAGCACTTTTGATTTACTACAATGTTTGAATGGACGGAGCATAATTTCACGTTATAAGCTTGACGATTGAATCTTTAGTATTATTTTTTTTCACCATCTAATTTCTTATCGAAATATAGAATGTTGCATCTTTGCCTCTTAACTTAACTCAAGAAATAACCAAAGACCAATTTGTAAACCAAAGCAACTTTATTTTATTATTGGCTCAATTTGTATAATCATTTCATTCAATAGTCTTAAATGAATGAACCCATGCCATGAATATCATTGGAATGATGTTTGTTGAAAGGAGGCCAATTATACCACCAGGTGTGAGTGTGATTAGCCTTCTATGTGGTTTCAAAATCTCTGGTTTCTGACATCACAAGTGGGAGTGTCCACCTAGATGTATGGTGGATAGATCAGCCTACCAGTTGCTACAGTCCACTGGTCCACTTAGCTGTTACAGCACCAGTAGATGGCAGCCTCTTTTAGTTGTTCCTAAACAAACCATCTCTGACGGCCGGTGAGCTGCTGAAGTTTTTGTGAATGACGGGAGGAGGGGAGGGGAAGCGCCGTAGTTTTGGGTTGTATTTTGTCTAGACTGAAAGCTAACCAAACTAAACGTGTAGGTAGAAATATTTGTAGAAAGGTCTTGTGAATACATTTTTACTTTTTTTTTTTAAGTACCTTATCTCAGAAACTACAAGTATGACCTCTGCACTCACTAGTGTGTGTCTTTGTGGTGCAGTGGGCAGAGCAGTGTGTTAGCACTCTGCAGACCTGGGTTCAAGTCTTGGTTTGGGTAACCATGAAAGTGTTGCACCACATGGGACCTGGAGTGATCTTGCAACTTCTTGGAAGTCATGAAAGTGACAACTTTAAAACAAAAAAAAACAGCTGCTTGACGCCCCTTTCTACTACGGGGAGGGAGAAGGGGACAGTGTGGTGTTCTAGAGGGTTAGACTTTAGTCCTAGGATTCTGTGGTGTTCTAGAGCAGGGGTTTTCAACCGGGGGTCCGCGGCCCCCTGGTGGTCCGCGACGGCATTGCAGGGGGTCCGCGACACGAGCCTATGTTGATCAGTTCACCATTGATAATTTTTTTATAAATTCGCTTTGATATTTCAGCACATTTCCAGATTACTCTTGAATATCGTGGAAAATATCTAAAATAAGAAAAATGTGGGTCTACCATTTCGCCACGAATAGACTGGCTGTGTGGACTTCACCATCACACTGACAGGTCTCCCCTCTCTATATACACACACACACACACACACACACACACACACACACACGTGGCCGTTAAGTAGAAGCACTACACCCCCCCCCCCCCCCCCCCCCCCAACACTAGCAGTAGGTGGGATTTGCTGCTGGTGATCATGAGGTTCAACTTGAGTCGGCCTCAATTGTTTGTGTGATATTGTATGATAATCATTTGTGACATATTCTGCATTACTTTGTCATCTTCCCTCTTCAGTAGCCCCAGTTTATGTTCATTGTTATTGATCACCGTTACTCCATCAGTTATATTTGAACGTTTTCTCAACATGTCAGCTACATGTCTGTACATTTAAGTCATGAACGTTATATATTGACGTACATGTGGTTAAGTCTGAGATGCAGTACAACTACAAACTGCAATTTCAATGTTCAGTGGGCGGTGGATTACTTTCTAGTCAGAATGGTGGTCCCTGGGACAAAACCAGTTGAAAACCCCTGTTCTAGAGGGTTAGGAGGTGTTATGGTTACCAGACACTTTCTCAGGCAAGGTTGGTTCAGGTTTAGGGTTAGATTAACATCCTCAGTGGAATCCTGCAATCTCTATCTCAACATTTGCATCTGTTGGGTTTTGGGAAATCATCCCTAATCCCTGAGTAGTTTCTACTGTGACTACTCTTCTCGAGGAGACTCCTCTTGCTTCTGGAACACTCGTTAGCTTCGTGCAGCCATTGGAACAGGTGCCGCTGGTGGAGCCGGAGCCATCGGACATTGCCCTCGACGACCTCCAGTGCCCGGGACGTGGCAGGACCCGCCCCGCCCCCCCCTCACTGGCATGAAAGTCTTTTAACTGGAGAGAGGAGGGAATGAGGAGGTCCAGTTAAGAGTCCAAGTATCTTTACTACATCACCTCACATTCAACCATAATCATACTCCACGTGATGGCTAATGATTGGGCTAACCCTAAGCCTAGGCAGTCACTGGGAGCTGGACGGGGTTAGGTGCCTTGCTCAGGGACACGTCAACAGTTAGCTCGCAGAGCTGAGGGATCGAACCAGACCACCACTCTACCTCCTGAGCTACTGCCGCCCCATTTTACACATGAATAAAATATAAATTGCTAGGTTGCCTGCATAATAGCTGGGATATGAGCAGAAGTGCCATTCTGAGTGCATTACCAACATCTAAGAACATACAATAAGCAATGCTAAGTACTATTAATAATGCCATTTAATTTATACAATGACCAGCTTTGTTTTGAGCCTGGTGGCTAATGCTATTCGAAACACATTGTAGAAATGTTTTAGTCCATACTTCTCACGACACACCTCTTAGACCTTTTAGTTTAACGGACCCCCCTTCACTCACCTGACCACCAGTCTGCACCTCTACAGAACTGGATCTCTGACCTCCGACCTCTGACCTCCACCACCAACAGCTCATGGACTCCCTGGGCCACAACGACATTTCCCTGCAGCAATCTGAGTTGTTAAAAGCTGATTTCTCTTTGCGAGTTAATATGCACATAACTCTGCACCTGGAGATTTTATTGACCACTTTAATCTGTTTGGAGAGCGTTCGTCTTCTTCTAAGTCATTTGGGATCGTGTACAGCCCACCTGTACGCCTGCTTACCTGCTGTTCAGATACTCCATATCAACTGACCAATCTTGCATTTTGTATTGTCATTTATGTTAACAAAAGTGGCACATAATATGGAGACGATATGTTAATCTTCAACTTCACAGTGCACAAAATGTATAATCAAATGAATAATATACTGTACTATACTAATAAAGTGTTAAAATATCTTCCCTTTTATGTCATATCCCATAAAATGAGGAAACGTACATAGAAGGGCTTCCCTGAGTGTGTGTTGGACAGTGTGTGAATCTCTAGACAGTCACACACCCACACCAAGTGTTTTTTTCCCGCTGTGTAACAACGTTCATGAGTGATATGATGACATCACAGGAGCAAGCTGCTCTTTATTCTCTATTATCGGCCTTATTCACCCGGCGGCCATCTTGGTTGTAAACACAAGCTGGGGCTTTGTGCCCGGGTTCAGAACCAAGATGGAACCAAAATAGTCAGGAAGTTTTATATTTTTTATATTTATATTTGGTCTTTTTTTACTACTCTTTTGCGTACCGTCGCCATGTCACAAGAATTTAACTGTTCAGAATGTGATGGCCCTGTGTAATGAAGAACATGTGACACTAAAACACTGATTTTGACTAGATATTAGTGATTTTCACATATATCATTGGGTTTGTATCAACTTAATCAGTGGAAGTTAAAATATGCTTCCGAGTGCTTTAAATGGAGTTTTTTTTTTATTGTAAAATAAATTATGGGTTGATTGTGTTTAATGTTGGATTTGCAGCAAATTGATTCGAACTGTTAAAAGACAGAGATGACGCATCGCCTTTGAAACGTCATCGACCAATCAGAATCCAGTATGGAGTAACAATGGCGGTATAAAGGCCCCACCGCCCCGCTTCCTTCCTCAGCTTTACTGTATAAGAGAGCTTTCGGGGCTAAACCGCATACACGTCCATTGGTTGTTGTGACACAACAGAGGCGTGGCTTAATCTCCAGTTGAGTGCCACGCCCTCACCGCCCACAACAACCACAAATATTTAGTTTATTTTTTAGTTACATTTTTTTTGTTTTACTTAAAAACTGGTGAATTTCACCATGGTGTGTGTGCGCGTGCGTGTGTATATATGTGTGTGTTACCCCTGAGAGACACCCGCGGCCCCGAAGCCCACCAGGCTGCGCAGGAAGATGAACCAGGCGTAGGACGGAGCGAACGACGTGAGGAGGGAAATGTTCCCCTGGACTCTGCCTAACCTCCCCCTGCATTATTAATAGTACTTAGCATTGTTTAGCATATTGTATGTTCTTAGATGTTGGTAATGTGGTCAGAATGGCACGTCTGCTCTTATCCCAGATATTATGCAGGCAACCTAGCAATTATGAAACTCATTCTATTAGCCTTGTAACTATGAATGTTTGAAACCTGCTCTATTATTATCTTTATGTACCACAGTGATATATTGATGTCTCCTTCAACTAATGTACTCTTTGTAAGTCACTTTGGATAAAAGTGTCAAAAAAGTGGCAAATGCCCTAAATGTAAATGTAAATGTACAGGTGCATCTCAATAAATTAGGGTTAGGGTTAAGTGAATTCAATTCAGTCATTCAATTCAAAAGTGAAACTCATATGATTCATTACACAAAGTGAAATATTTCAAGCCTTTATTTGTTTTCATTTTGATGATATGGCGTACAGCTAATGAAAACCCAAAATTCAGTATCTCATGAAAATTGGAATATTGTGAAAAAGTTCAATATTGTAGACTCACGGTGTCACACTCTAATCAACTAATTACCTCAAAATACCTGCAAAGGCTTCCTGAACCTTTAAATGGTCTCTCAGTCTGTTTCAGTAGGCTACACAATCATGGGGAAGACTGCTGATTTGACATGTGTCCAGAAGTCATTGACACAAGGAGGGTAAGCCACAAAAGGTCATTGCTAAAGAAGCTGGCTGTTCACAGAGTGCTGTATCCAAGCATATTCATAGAAAGTTGAGTGGAAGGAAAAAGTGTGGTAGGAAAAGGTGCACAAGCAACAGGGATGGACTGAGGCTGGAGTCAGTGCATCAAGAGCCACCATGCACAGACGTATCCAGGACATGGGCTACAACTGCCGCATTCCTCGTGTCAAGCCACTCCTGAACCAGAGACATCAGAAGTGTCTTACCTGGGCTAAGGAGAAAAGGAACTGGACTGTTTCTCAGTGATCCAAAGTCCTCTTTTCAGATTAAAGTAAATGTTGCATTTCATTTGGAAATCAAGGTCCCAGAGTCTGGAGAAAGAGTGGAGAGGTACAGAATCCAAGTTGCTTGAAGTTCAGTGTGAAGTTTCCACAGTCAGTGATGATTTGGGGAGCCATGTCATCTGCTGGTGTTGGTCCACTGTGTTTTATCAAGTCCAAAGTCAACGCAGCCGTCTACCAGGAAATTGTAGAGCACTTCATGCTTCCTTCTGCTGACAAGCTTCATGGAGAGTGTAATGGAAATTTACATACATAAGTATAGTCACGTATTATGCATGTTTCTCTTCACTACAAACCATCTCCTCTCAAGGACACATTCCGAATGGTTAATGTCTCGCCACGAACTCTAAGTGAAATGGTGTATGGTTTATGGTTACCATAAACCATTAAGAGAACTGATGCTCCAAAGTGTTGCATATACGTTGCTCTGTAGGGAGGGCTGTGTACGTGCAAAAGAGCCGCATGTCACCGTGCCCTGATAGTAGAAGGCAAACGTTGTGGTCTGCCTGCGGAAGGATCATTTAATTAACATAGGAAACTCTGAAGTCTCTATGCCCCCTCGCATGATAGATAATAGTATATGTTGTGGACCGGAACGGTCTGAGAAGGGGGGAGAGAGCTTTCCCTTTGAGCCCTATAGATCATCTGTCGCAGCCTGCCATGTTTGGGCGGGAAAATGACTATAAAACGTATGAACTCCTTTGTCTCTTTGGCTCCTTCGCTCTCAGACGCCACTGTTAGTGTGTCTGACTGAGAACGACCCATCAGCGCTGATTATATGTATCGATACTTAATAAATGTTTTCTACTATACTGGTCTAAAATCCACTGGTGACGGAGTTGTTTCTTACTAGTTAACAGATTTCCACCACAAGAGGCTGATTTAATTGTCCAGCAGGACTTGGCACCTGCCCACACTGTCAAAAGCACCAATACCTGGTTTAATGGCCATGGTATTACTGTGCTTGATTGGCCAGCAAACTCGCCTGACCTGAACCCCATAGAGAATCTATGGGGTATTGGTCAAGAGGAAGGTGAGACACCAGACCCAACAATGCAGACGAGCTAAAGGAAAACTGGCAAAGCAAACTGGGCTTCCATAACGCCTCAGCAGTGCCACAGGCTGATTGCCTCCATGCAACATTGATGCAGTAATTCATGCAAAAGGAGGAGGAGAAGTATTGAGTGCATATACAGTATATTGCATTTATATATATTGCACTTTTATCCAAAGCACTTTACAGTATTGCCTCACATTCACCCATTCATACACCGACGGTGGTGTCAACCATGCAAGGTAACAACCAACACGTCAGGAGCAGTTAGGGTTAGGTGGTGTCTTGCTCAGGGACACCTCGACACTTAGCTAGGAGGAGGAGCCCGGGGATCAAACCAGCAACCTTCCTGTTGTCACATACATATATATATATATTTTTTTTTTTATGTAATCCGGGTGAAAAGTGTACATATATTTGTGGTAATGTCACTTGCTACCCTCCACTAACATGGCTTTTCAGGGCTCCGCTCTGGTTTAAGGAGCCAGGTATGGCTCCTTAAACCAGACAACCGCACACTCTACAATATATAAAATAAATAGTCATCAATGTGGACACCAACAAGGGTTTTTATTCATATTTGCATGACACATTTTATGCATGGTGTGATAAAAGGTCATAGAGAATGCAATATACAACAGGAAGGAATGAGAGGAGAAACCTTTTGTATTATCTTAGCCCAAGTGGAAGATTTGGGTGCGACCGGCCAAATGGAGACAGCTCCATGTGTTGTCTGAGGCGTGATAGACAGCGATAGCGGATTGCTTCAGCGACAATCACAGGAACACTGGAAACCGGACACACCAGAACACCGCCAGCCAACAACGAACACCGCCTCTCATCCGAGAAGCGATTAGCTAATCCTTACGTCACATTTTTCCGTGTGTTCAATTACAACCGTCTTCCAACTCTGCCAACAGTTTCCATGGCAGCCATTCCAACATTGAGATTTTAAAACAGCATTTGACAAGCAAGTCAACTGTGACTCGGGTTTCTCTTTTTAACTCCATAACTCTTTTACTCCATATATGGTTCCCAGATGCACAGGCCCATCTCTGAACACTGTCCAGCACCCACATGGTCGCAATCGGGAGGATTAGTCAAGTGCATATGAGGTACATATTTGTCTCAGCCTTGTACATACACAGGGTGTATTTATGCCCGGATAGCGGTGCTGTTTAAAGCTTGTTATCTGCGATAGATAGGACACTTTAAACACCAGGCTATGCTTGTGCCTTTTTGTTCTTGTGCCTCCTGTGTGTGTGTGCATGTACATGCAAATGTGCGTGTGTGGGCATGTGTGTGTGTGTGAATTTGTGTGTGTGTGTGTGTGTGTGTGTGTGTGTGTGTGTGTGTGTGTGTGTGTGTGTGGGCGTGTGTGTGTGTGCACGCAAACGTTGACCAAAGTGCTTTACAGAGAGATTAAGGGAATAACGATCAAATATAAAAACTGACAGTTAAGAAAAAGTACATTAATAAAAGCATAGAATATCTTCAGCATTACACAAACAACAATAAAATACAAATAAAAGTCGGAGTGTTGTCAGGAATATCTTCACGATGGCTAATTAAGAGGCAAACGAGACGAGAACACTGGCATGGAGACGCATAGAAGTATAATTTAGACTTAAAACCAGTAAATATGATTTAAAAGGCCAGTCAGAATGCATCACTGCTGTATTACTGTGCTAGGCAATATTTTTAGCTCTCGCTTTCAACAAGGGACTACCAGGTTTAGTACAGGCTTCTCACTGCCTTTTTTGTGTGATAAATGTCTCCGCTATCAGGTACATTGTGACCTAGTTTCATAGTCTCTCACACACACACGCACACACGACAAGCCTATTTCCGAACATGCAACGGTTGTGGCCGAGTCTGTTCTGCGGCGTTTCATCATGGGTTTTGGTGGTGGTGGTGTCACACTGGGCAGGCTGGGACGGCCTTACGTCAGCCCATCCTTGAAGTCAAAGGTCAGCCAGCATCCCTCAGGGTGGATGGGGGGGGGGGGGTAGAGGGACAACCGGCCATGATTATATGTTATAGAACAACAAGACTCCCAGTATCTACATTATATTATTCTCACTGTGACACCCATGTTGCAAAAAGTACAAAAAAGTAAAACTAAAAGTAATTATCATATCTTACAGGTATTAGGAGCGGGTCATTCGTGCTCATGGACAGTTAAAGGAAGGCTGAGGATCGAAACCATGGATCTTTTTTGACCGTGACATTAGAGAGGGCACCGGTATGGAATATTGGCTCAATATCAGGACATAGAGCAGTTGACGTATGAGAAAAACTAACCGGATATAAATATAGTCCTTTCATTCAGGTCAGGTTTCAAAGGAAACTGCTATTTTGAAACTGAATGATGTTGAATGTTGGAGGTCTCAAGTGCAGGAAAACACTAAATAGCATTCATAGATAGGGTTTGATGCTTCCTGGTCAGATACAGTTAAACCCATTCATCTTTTCACACTGAGAAATAGTTCTTGGCATTGTGTAGCATCTTATCCTAGCACCTAGATGCCTTAGTTCGTGGGTAGTGAACATTTATTTGCTATCGTTGTATAACTGCTATCCGTACATGCCTTGTAATGATGTATTATTTTCATCATACTCCATTTATACTTCACTTTTTACACCGTGGAACTCAACATCTGTGGGTGTGTTTGTGTTGCGGGGGGGGGGGGGGGGGTCTGGGTGATACTGACCCAATTCTAGTTTAGAGGACACATGGGGAGAGAGTCTGCCACAGGTACCATGCACAGCTCTCCTGGGGAGCGCCGCGGATCAATAGAGCGAGAGGCCAGAGAGGAGTCTGGGGAAAAAAAGCTGATGAGGCGATGAATTTGGGTCAGCATTGACGGATGAGTCGCTGGCCCAAGGAGTTGTGGGAGTTCTAGTCAGTGTCACTCAAAGCGTCCCGTATTTAGACAACACAGTAAACACTTTGAAGTAAATGGTGATGGTGGCTTAGAAGCGAGCAAGTTTCTGTTTAAGTAGAAACAGCAAAAAAGACAAAAAAAAAAAAATACTGGTTATATAAGACAATCTCTCTGCCAAGGAAAAGGAACCTAAGAATAGATGTTGGCAGCTATGGAAGTGGGATATAGGAGAGATAAGACATTCTGAACGTCAACAACACAGTTCTTGTCTGGTGTGTTATTAGAAAAGGAAAAAAAACACTGGCAGTCATTGTTTTCATGGAGTTCTTGATTAAGGCATTAGAAGATACAGTAAAAATTGTCATTATCAACTTAACCCTAACTGCTCCTGACTTGTTGGTTGTTACCTTGCATGGCCGCCGTCGGTGTATGAATGGGTGAATGTCAGGCAACTGTAAAGCGCTTTGGATAAAAGTGCTATATAAATGCAATCCATTTACCATTTTTTGGACCAGTTCTACTTTTAGGGAAAGCCTTTGCTACCGGGTCTAAGTTTAGTAAATCCAGTCTAGCTCTGGATTTACAGTTAAAAGTGTCTTCAATAACCATCCACACTCTTGCTTCAGTCACACTCGATCGCAGCTCTGGAACAAAAAAACTTGACATTGGCAGTAGCTGACTGTTCCAATATATACAATTCTGTCTTCAGGTCATCTTTGAATTTGTGAATCCTCCTGTCTTTTAATGATTGTCAGTTTTGAAACTTGTGTTTGAAGGGTAGTATATTAATACACTTCCAGGTTTATTAACACACTTCCACGCTTAAGTGCAAAAATGCCTGCTCATGTTCAGTCAGTTGTAGAACCCAAAGTACGACCTATATGTGGATGAGGATAAATGAAACCGGATCAAGAAACAAACCGATATTTCTTAATTTCCTGCCTCTATGCTTCTCTCTCCCCCAGCGCACACACACACACACACACGCCACTGAGTCCACATCATTAGGCCCATTTGATGTCGCTTTAGCGGTCGGTCAGCTTGAGCTAACGCGGGGCTGATCCTGCGAGCGGTTTACAGGCTACTTGAGGATAATCCCTTCTCCCTAAAGGAACCGGGAGCTTGACTCTTTGGTGCTCCGTCCAGCCGAGCTACCGAAGCTAAAATACCCACCAGCATGATTTATTGGCGAACTTCAATAATACGTTGAGTCACTGATGTTGTGGTGAAGCTGGGGTTGTTCAGTAAATGTAATGTTTCCCCTTCCTAGGGCTGAAAACTCAGGACTTCCTGCAGGAGTTAAACAAAGTCCTGTTTGACCTTAAGGGTCAAGGGGTCAAGTAGGCCCCCACACAAACATTTGGATTTGAACTCTGCTGCGGTGTCGCTTCTGGCTCCGTCACATGCAGCTGTTATCTAATGGGTTGCACTTTGAAAGGTCAGCGACAAACATGGTCAAAGTTGAATTATTTGAACTCATGGTGGCAAATTCACGCCAAGAGGGGGCGCTGCCACGTAGTCTGGCGACACCGCTCAGTGATAGTTACAGTGACTACATAGACAAATCACTATCGACTGCTCCAACAGAGCTTTTATCTGGTGAGCAATGACAAATGAGCCCGTGGTCCTGCGAGAGATGGGGATGCAAGTACTTGGAATTTCATATGAATATACAAAATGTTTTTGTAGGATATCCAATGAATCTGGCTGATTACCTCACAAAAAACAGTCACTACTTGCCATTGCCCGTGTTAACGGAGTCAAAACTGATTACATATGGTAGGAAAATAAAAGACAAGACATCTTTGTAAAATAGTTTGTAGCAATAGCGCGATCTTGTGGCTGTAGTGCGTCACTGCAGTCACAGTCACAGTCACAGACGGACGAACGTGGATCATTTCTGAATTCCAGGATTAAATATTAAGACACAGACGCAAACGGTGGTTTCGTGGATCATTTATAGACTTGGACTTGGACTTGGACACTCGGAGCCAATAAGTGACCAATCATCAGTTGTCTCTGTTTCTAAAATAGACCTTCATCAGTCTCTCGGCCCCACGCGCTCCACATATAGGTTCCATTGAATATTTAAAATGTCATCATCAGCATCAGGCCCTCCGTCAGTGTCTGGTGTATAATCCACAAATTTGTCACAGGATTTCATTTCCCGCAGACAAAATGTATATTATGGGCTGGGTCTAAATGTCCAGGATTTTCTATATTTCACAGGTTCCATTTTTTATATAGGCCCAACTACATTTAACCCAATGCTTCTCTATATTGTACGAGATTTTAAGCCAAAAATGCAAAATGTGTCAAATATTGCCATGATATTGAACAAACATTATGTTCACTGCTATTGTAGAAGTCAGACATAACTGAATTTATACAAGAGGTTCCAGCTCTGGAACATCCTGTTCAGTCTTTTAGTCGTACATGTTATGCTCAAACTTGTTTCTATAAAAATGCTATTTGATATTATCGATTAAGACGTAAGCAACTATAGCTAAAGGCCTGTTCTACTTTTGAATGATGAAACACAATTACGCGACATTTTGATTTTGGGTTTTATTGATATATTGCAGTCGGAATTCGGTATTTTTGGACCAGTGTAACAGATAGCAGCATATAGTAGAATAAATTGAAAGGCACAGAAATCAAATGATATATATACGCAAAGGCGAAATCACAGCAAGATTAAAAAATATACAGGGTTTAACTGAAGATATGTGTTTAAAGTAGTATAAAATAATCACAAGTTGTTGTTATTAAAATAAGAGATAAGATCATCCCGTTGCGGTGTTACATGGATGAAAGAGCAGCTGGTTAACATGCACTCATCCAGTTTAAAGCAGCTCCTGTTACTTCATAGATCACGATTTCAGTTCTTTTTTCCTTTCGGTCGTCAATAACCAATTTCCCGGTGTTCTCCACAAAGCATACTTATGTTCTCTATTGCACATGGCACACATCAGCTGAAGCTGTTGTAATAATAATAATAATAAAAAATAATAGTCATAGTAGTCTCCAAAACATTTGGATAAAACTCTTGTCTTTGGCATGTATGGTGTTACGTCTCCATTTAAAAATAGAGTATGGAAACAATAAAAAAGAAATACATATATATAGATTTGTTGATATGACCCTCATCGTATGACTTTGCAATTATCCTGACCTCTGACCTCGTCCATCACAGGATGACACAGCTGGAGCCGGAGGGTTCAGGGGGACTGGAGAGAAAAATGAATTAAATAAAAAAGTCAAAAAATAAAACCTTTAAAACACACCAAATGCTTACTTGAAGAGTCACAACCCGCGGCGTTGAAACTAAATGGGTGTTATAACTAGTAGAAATAATATTATTTTAAAATAGACTATTATAAGACAACAACGTGATGAATATCTTGCCCCTGGGAATTGAGAACTGAGAACACCCCGATGCTGAACTATGCTGCAGATAATTACAATAAACGAACATTTAATACATTGTTCCCTGGTGGTGGGTTATACGAGCCCTGTCTGTTGTGGTCGAATATACAGTATCTGGGCTATTCTCGTACCCGAGATCCCCTCCCCCCACCCCACACACACACACAGCAGACGGACAGACAGACACACACACACACAGAGACGGACAGACACGCACACACACACACAGAGACGGACAGACACCACACACACACACAGACGGAGACACACGCACACACACACACAGAGACGGACAGACACACACAGACAGACACACACAGACACAGAGACAGACGCACACAGAGACAGAGACAGACGCACACAGAGACAGAGACAGACGCACACAGAGACAGAGACAGACGCACACAGAGACAGACAGACGCACACAGAGACAGACGTGCACACACACACACTTGATATACTCCGGTTGTCTTAACAGGTTTAGCATTTTCATGTAGAGTTGAAAGATCTCCACCTGGACAAACACAACAACACACATATTAAAGTTGATGACCTATATCAGAAATGACAAGAACCCCTGTGTTGCCATAGATGGAGCTCTCCTGTGGTCACATATTTTTTTCAATTTCACTTTTATTTTCAATTTATTTCAGTATAATTCTGTGTAACTGCCACCCACCCCCACTCAGGCAAACTGTGAGGTGACTGAGCGCGCCCAGACTCCTGCCTCCAGCAGCAACGGTGATGGTGGCCACACTACGGGTCCCGCAGCGCCCAAGAGGATGAAGCTCGCTGGCACCCCCGCTGGCAGGTCAGTGCTGTAGCGCCACGCTCGCCGACTCCATCACTCATCTCATTCTCTCACCGCTCTGTTGGGAAATATGGAGGGTGGAGTGGGGGGGGGGCATCAGCTGAAGCTGTTGTAATAATAATAATAATAAAAAATAATAGTCATAGTAGTCTCCAAAACATTTGGATAAAACTCTTGTCTTTGGCATGTATGGTGTTACGTCTCCATTTAAAAATAGAGTATGGAAACAATAAAAAAGAAATACATATATATAGATTTGTTGATATGACCCTCATCGTATGACTTTGCAATTATCCTGACCTCTGACCTCGTCCATCACAGGATGACACAGCTGGAGCCGGAGGGTTCAGGGGGACTGGAGAGAAAAATGAATTAAATAAAAAAGTCAAAAAATAAAACCTTTAAAACACACCAAATGCTTACTTGAAGAGTCACAACCCGCGGCGTTGAAACTAAATGGGTGTTATAACTAGTAGAAATAATATTATTTTAAAATAGACTATTATAAGACAACAACGTGATGAATATCTTGCCCCTGGGAATTGAGAACTGAGAACACCCCGATGCTGAACTATGCTGCAGATAATTACAATAAACGAACATTTAATACATTGTTCCCTGGTGGTGGGTTATACGAGCCCTGTCTGTTGTGGTCGAATATACAGTATCTGGGCTATTCTCGTACCCGAGATCCCCTCCCCCCCCCCCCCCCCCCCCTCCACCCTCCATATTTCCCAACAGAGCGGTGAGAGAATGAGATGAGTGATGGAGTCGGCGAGCGTGGCGCTACAGCACTGACCTGCCAGCGGGGGTGCCAGCGAGCTTCATCCTCTTGGGCGCTGCGGGACCCGTAGTGTGGCCACCATCACCGTTGCTGCTGGAGGCAGGAGTCTGGGCGCGCTCAGTCACCTCACAGTTTGCCTGAGTGGGGGTGGGTGGCAGTTACACAGAATTATACTGAAATAAATTGAAAATAAAAGTGAAATTGAAAAAAATATGTGACCACAGGAGAGCTCCATCTATGGCAACACAGGGGTTCTTGTCATTTCTGATATAGGTCATCAACTTTATTTCGACATATTTGTGTTGTTGTGTTTGTCCAGGTGGAGATCTTTCAACTCTACATGAAAATGCTAAACCTGTTAAGACAACCGGAGTATATCAAGTGTGTGTGTGTGCACGTCTGTCTCTGTGTGCGTCTGTCTGTCTCTGTGTGCGTCTGTCTCTGTCTCTGTGTGCGTCTGTCTCTGTCTCTGTGTGCGTCTGTCTCTGTCTCTGTGTGCGTCTGTCTGTCTCTGTGTGCGTCTGTCTCTGTCTCTGTGTGCGTCTGTCTGTGTGTGTGTCTGTCCGTCTCTGTGTGTGTGTGCGTGTCTGTCCGTCTCTGTGTGTGTGTGTGTGTCTGTCCGTCTCTGTGTGTGTGTGTGTCTGTCTGTCCGTCTGTGTGTGTGTGTGTCCGTCTCTGTGTGTGTGTGTGTGTGTGTGTGTGTCTGTCCGTCTCTGTGTGTGTGTGTGTGTGTCTGTCCGTCTCTGTGTGTGTGTGTGTGTGTCTGTCGTCGTGTGTGTGTGTGTGTGTGTGTGTGTGTGTGTGTGTGTGTGTGTGTGTGTGTCTGTGTGTGTGGTGTGTGTGTGTGTGTGTGTCTGTGTGTGTGTGTGTGTGTGTGTGTGTGTGTGTGTGTGTGTGTGTGTGTGTGTGTGTGTGTGTCTCGTGTGTGTGTGTGTGTGTGTGTGTCTGTTCCGTGTGTGTGTGTGTGTGTGTGTGTGTGTGTGTGTGTGTGTGTGTGTGTGTGTGTGTGTGTGTGTCTGTCCGTCTCTGTGTGTGTGTGTGTGTGTGTGTGTGTGTGTGTGTGTGTGTCGTCTGTGTGTGTGTGTGTGTGTGTGTGTGTGTGTGTGTGTCTGTCCGTCTCTGTGTGTGTGTGTGTGTGTGTGTGTGTGTGTGTGTGTGTGTCTGTCCGTCTCTGTGTGTGTGTGTGTGTGTGTGTGTGTGTGTGTGTGTGTGTGTGTGTGTGTGTGTCTGTCCGTCTCTGTGTGTGTGTGTGTGTGTGTCTGTCCGTCTCTGTGTGTGTGTGTGTGTCTGTCCGTCTCTGTGTGTGTGTGTGTCTGTCCGTCTCTGTGTGTGTGTGTGTCTGTCCGTCTCTGTGTGTGTGTGTGTGTGTGTGTGTCGTGTGTGTGTGTGTGTGTGTGTGTGTGTGTGTGTGTGTGTGTGTGTGTGTGTGTGTGTGTGTGTGTGTGTGTGTGTCCGTCTCTGTGTGTGTGCCTGCCTCTGTGTGTGTGCCTGCCTGCCCGTCTGTGTGTGTGTCTGTCCGTCTCTGTGTGTGTGTGTGCGTGCGTGCGTGTGTGTCTGTGCGTGAGGTGCTCACAATATTCCTCTTCCTCCTAGTCGGGCCATCGGCAGGGGGTTCTGTGTTCAGGGGGACGTCTGCAGACGGGTGCAGCGGTGGCCGGCAGAGTTCATCCCGTTTGTGTACCGTCGTGTTCTTGTTCTGCAGCTTACTGTACAGAGATACACCTACATTTAAATTAACATTTACATTTAGGGCATTTGTCAGATGCTTTTATCCAAAGCGACTTACAAAGAGTACATATGTTGAAGGAGAGGCAGCAATATATCACTGTGGTACAGAAATATCAGAATAGAGCAGGTTTCGACAACTGGTGGTTAAGCTGGCTGCAGTGGATGAGCATTTAATTACCTTATTAAACATTTACGAACATTGGAGGGCTGGTTAGGTTTTCCAAAAACAAATATTACGTAGCGCGTATCTTTCCCTGCCTGAGTTGGAGTCAGTGGAGACCACTGCTTCAGAATCGAAGCGGTTTGATCCACAGATCGTTTTTTCATTATCATTTCTACACTTTTATTTGAAGAATGCAAAAAGCTAAACTCCAATATTATGCAAGATTGCTGTGTGGACGTCAGTGGCTTCACTGACGAGTGGATCCACCCATCGTTCCGTGTCCGACTCGATTATGGCAGATACAAAAAAGGTAGGACTGTTAAGGTAGGTATTCAAGCCTGATTTGAGATCGAATACCGAACAAAAAAGCCCTAAAACATGAACATTACAGAACCCAGCCATCAAACAACTCGGCGTGGGAAGGGTAGTCTAGTGGGTTAGGGTGTTTGACTCAAGTTATATTCTGATTTGCTGGCACAATTATTTTGATATAACACTTCCCTTGACATCTCTGCGGCTGTGCAGCGAAGTTGCTGTTCAGTTGAAGTTCAGTTAAAAGTTATGAACGAATAAAGTTGTTATCGAGTTGACAAATGGTAAATGGATTGCATTTATACATCACTTTACATTGCTCACATTCCACCCATTCATGGACACTGGCACAAACCAAATGACTCGAGAGTAAATAGTAAATAGTCATCAGATGTGTCAGGAGGGCATGTTAGAAAGAGGCCGAGGTCAGAATTGTCGTCAAACTCCAATTACAACTGCTATTCGCTTCAGTTTTTTTTGTTTTGCTCTGTAGCATTACATTCGGTGTCGGTGTCTGAATGTAAATGGTAATGTGTCTCTTAATGCACTGAACACACGGTTTTAAAAGCACTTGTAGGTGCGGTAAAAGTCCCGTTGTTCGGCGTGCAATGAACTTCCTGCCTGAGTGCTCGAGTGAAACGTGCTCGCAGAGGGGATCGGATTCCGTTTCCGATCTAAAAACAAATCGGCAACGGTTACGTCGTCGGGGGAGAAGGATTTGAATTTTTGATGACGATCTTCAAGGAAAATAGGAATCCAATTGAATATGGGAACTGGGATGTGGGAGTGACACCGACACTCGTATGAACTCATGTTTTGAATCAATGGTCGCATTCAGACGGATAGACGCTGCAGGCAGACGCCAGTCATTCTCTCTTGGTTTTCCCTCTCAAGGACACACACACACACACACACACACACCCCCCCCCCCCCCCCCCCCCCCCCCCCTCCAGAGGAGAGTAGAGAGGACAGAAAACGGAAACATAATACATCTTCCTGTATCTTCTTTAATTGTATTTTTTGTAAGAAACACAATTTTTGTCGGTATCAAATTCCTCTTTTTATTTATTTATTTATTTTTAAATCATTAGCTGTGTATTCTCATTTTATTGGTTGTGGTCTGCCCATAAATGACCCACCATCCCCGCCCCTTCCTGGCCGTGACAGCCGTTCGTCATGACGATGACCCCACCCCCTCCTCCCCAGACACCCGGTCCTCTCAAAGCTGGACTTTCCCTTGGTGCTCTCTCTCTCTACCTCACTCTACCACTATGGCTTAATTACACTCCCTGGGGTCTTTTGGGGGGGGGGGGGGGGGGAAGAAGAAGCATAATCTACATTCACCCCCCTCCTCCTTGCACCCACAGGGTGGACAGGGCGGTGTCATAGGCCACGCCTCCCTGGGTGATAATTAGCCGGGGGGGGGAGGAGGAGGAGGTCTGGAACCTGGCCGGACCCCGATGCTTAGCTGAGCTGACTCGGTGCCTCCTTCCTGGAGGAGTGTGTGTGTGTGTGTGTGTGTGTGTGTGTGTGTGTGTGTGTGTGTGTGTGTGGTGTGGTGTGGTGTGTGGTGGTGTGGGGGAGGAGAGAGAGAGAGAGAGAGAGGGGGCAGTAGTACAGTCAGTGGTGGGACTTCAGTTACTGGCAGTGACAGGAGTAGCCGGAGGGGGTGCAGGCCACGGGGCAATCAATGGTGGTGGTGGTTGGTGGGGTGGTAGGGAAGTAGAAGGCTGGACAGGATAGCGCGAAGGGTCACGAGGCATCCACTGGACATTTGTGTGCTTACAATCGTGTGTGTGCGGAAAAAAAAGCCCACACAAAGCATACACACAGCATCTTAACAGTGAATCTTTCGGATTAGGTTCATGTTAAGTCTCGTCTTTTGTGATGTTCTAATTTTGCAACGTAACCGCCATGACATCTTTGTTCATGAACACGACCGGCCCACGCCAGCGACGCTCGTGTTCACCGTACCGCCGAGACCTTAGAAGAGGGATGTCTACCCTAAACTGTTGCCATGGATTCCAACGAAACCACAATGATGAACACTTTTGAAATCACATTAAAGTACACAGCGCTAGCCCTTAGTCTGAAGAAAGTTATACAGCGCAGGACGGATGCTAGGCTCTGTGTGTGTGTGTGTGTGTGTGTGTGTGTGTGTGTGTGTGTGTGTGTGTGTGTGTGTGTGTGTGTGTGTGTGTGTGTGTGTGTGTGTGGTGTGCGGCGTACCCCCACAGCGGAGACGAGGCTCTGGTGCCAGTCGTTGATGTCCTCCTGGGTCACAATGACATCAGGAGCAGCTTGGCCTTGGGGAACGACAACTAGGAGGAGAACACATAAAGAAGACATAAAGTTCAACATTGAGTCTCAACATATTGATATACCGTGTTCTTTATGTGAGTTCTATGTGATGAATTCTCCCTATTCATTCATAGCCATTAGGAGCTTAAGACACCACAGACCATAAAATCAAGACTGGTCGTTTCCTCCCATTTGAATTAATTTTCTACGGATCCTACACTGAAACAGCGCTTTGAGACGACAAAGTTAGATGAATTCACCATCCCAATTTCAATCTAGTTCCCTTACCACATCTTATTTTGATTATCTATTTTTTTTGCCTTGCCGTTCACATTGAGGATGAAATATAATAAACTGCTCTGCTGGGCTTCACTAATCTTCAAGGGAAGAATTATCAGTTCGTTACTTTGGAATGTGGGTCAAGAAAAGCCGCTTGTCACTCCATGCGATTCAACAGCATTAATGCAGCAGTAATACTGTCCTACCACTAGAGAGCAGGGCTAAACAAGAAATTATTGCAGCACGGCAAACCATCAGATATTGCTCTCATTGTGTTTCCTTATACGGATCATGCCATGAGACGTGTGTGATTACAGGAGTTGCTGCAGGAGTAGTCTGTAGTCCGAGCCAAAATGTTGGACAGACGCGCGCGCAGCGCACTGCGCGCACGCCGCACGCAACGCACGCACGCACCGGCACGCACACACACACACACCCCACACAACACACACCACACACACACACACACACACACACACACACACACACACAGCACACACCACACACACCCACACACACCACACCACACAGCACACACACACACACACACACACACACACACACAATTAAAGCAGGTAAAAAGTGCTGGTGGTGTTCATTAGCTTTCTGTTTGGCCATGCTATTAGAATCTTACAATAATCTTACAATTACGGTGTATATATATATATATATATTATTATACTTGTACAATGTTTGATTGTTGTAGCAATTTCTCACTTCCGGTTTAATGTTCAATGGTTATGCACCAATTCCACAAAAGCACATTGCTTGTTAATTAAGGCAATAAAGCTTCTGATTCTGATCGTATAAATAACCTCTAGAACATAAACTTTACCCGCCTGAGGTGTCTAGCTCAGAAACAACAAACAAACAACAACAACACATTCCCAGGTGCTGTCATAGGAAGGGAAGAAGCAATAGTTATCGAAAAAATATAAAAAACCGGATTGATTTTAAAAGCATAGATTGATTTACCAGCATAAAAAAAAATTGTGGCTAATGGCGGTGGAGTTGGTTAACGGGCGGACGGCACAGGGACAAAGCGCGCCACGTGGGGGACGAGGGCCGATTTAGGCGGCAAATAGATTCCACTTTGTTGGCGCCGGCGATGTGGTAATTAGGGATTTGTCAGGATATCTGACCCTCTTAGGTAGAAATTACTTTGTATAAGAGCAGCGGTGGCGGGAAACTTCCTCAGCGCACATAATTTAGCTTGATTATTTATACATCAAAGGGAATCTGTCAGCGGCGGCAAGGAAGGAGGGGAAAACGCGGGAAGGAGAGGAGAAAAAAAATGGTGGTGAGGGGTATTAAGCGACGGACGGCAGGAAAGAGAAGATAACACATATAGAAGACAGAAAGAAGAGGCAGAATGGGGAGGGGATAGGGCCATTTTGAGAATAAAATAAAATAAAATAAAATGAAGGCTTGTGTGGCTCTTCAGCACGGCAGGGGGACAAAAGTTATTGTGTTTAGTTTCTCCCCACAATCTTTGCATATAGATTGCCGTGGCATTTATAGCTGTCAAATTTAATTTGGCTTTAATTCTTCATGGCCCCCGCGGGATAAGCAAGGGGATGTGGGGTGTGGACAATACAGCCCTATCTGGACCTCCAGACAGAGGAAAGGGGTGGGCAGCCCAGAGATCAATAAGGTGTCCTTATGAGAAATTAAAACTACTGTTATTGAGAATGCAGCGTTCAGGGTGGCTAATAAAATGCCGTTCCTTCCATTAGATACCGCTGAAGTGGGCTACAGCTAGAGGAGGAGGAGGACAAGGTAGGTGTGGGAGAGAGCGGGGGGGTGGCTTTAAAGAAGATGTATTGCTAGGAGGGATGAATCCACGGCCCAAATCTGATCCTGCTCACTTCAGCATTGCATACACACAAATAGCCACACACGCACACACTTTCTGGTCTTTCCTGTAGTCAGGTGTTTATATTTACATTGAGGGCATTCGGCAAATGATATTATCCAAAGTGACTTACAAAGTGTATATTTGTTGAAGGAGACAGCAATAATATCACTGTGGTACATAAAGATAAGAATAGAGCAGGTTTCAAGCATTCATAGTTACAATAGAATGAGTTCTATTGGTTTCATAATAGCTGGGATAAGAGCAGAAGTGCAATTCTGAGCACGTTACAAACATCTAAGAACATACAACAAGGTGTTTGGTATCAAGTCACAGGCTAGGGTTCGTTGTCATATCAACAACTTCAGTAACGTTTTAGGGGAGTGGTCCCTGACACCCCAGGGTTAAACAAGGCGTTGGGGGCCTGTTGGATTGGAAACGCGTCTAGGTAGTACTAGGGTAGCCACCAACGGTGCAGTCACCAGGTGCCTCCCAGCGATGTGGACTCAAGCTAGTTACCCCCCCACCACCCACAGCCCCCCAGGGCCGCGGATTAACAGACATGGGGACTAAAGACCAGATGAATATTGATATGTGTACGGCACAGTGCCTCACGCACGGCAACAAACACAAGTTGCACGACTTGAGCGTCTCTCGCGCGATCGCCTGGCGACGCGACGCCTCCGTCCCCCTGAATGTTTCATGACAGCCGTTACATCATTTAGACACGATCTGTCACCCAGCAGCTGTAGTACGGGGTGGTGGGGGAGATAGCGAGAGAGACAAGAGAGAGGAAGGAGAGAGATGAGAGGGGGAGAGTGAGGAGAGGAAAGAGAGCGAGTAAATGCGAAGGAGAGAGATAGAGGGATAAGGGAAGGGGAAGAGAGAGAGACAGCGCAGGAGATATGGGGAAGAGAGGGGAGACAGTGAGTGAGTAAAAGAGAGAAGGAGGGGTGAGTGAGAGCTGGAGGGAGGGAGGGACAACAGGGCCCATTTAAAGTTCATGTTTGCTGGGGTACTTTAACAAGTGTTTTCCCCTCTTTTCAATGCTTGGAGGGAATAGACGTGTGCGCGGGTAGGTGAGGGGAGGCGCGCATTAACCTGGATCACGTGAGACGAGGCGAACAACGTGACATTTGCTTTTAGCGCAAACCCGACAGCCTGTCACATGACATACAGATGAGGTAGGCGAGCTTTTTGGGGGGAATGCCAGCCATCAAGTGGGTGCCTCAGACACACTAAACCAACACGTGGTCTTCACGTCTTCACTCGTGTGTATTACATTTAAAAAAAAAGACACAAAAAAAAGAAACAAACCGAATAATCAACAACATATGTTTGTGCACCTGGCACCCACACAATATTATAATGGACTGTTTTTAGTTTTTTTCTCCCAGGGAAACTGTTGATATTTCTTTGAGATGTGCCATCACCAACAAACATTTCAAGGCTGCTGGGTAATTAGTGATTGTGTAAAGATATCTATTTACTTAATTACGCTTTCATAACACAGGAATACAAATCCTGTGTTTATACAACTGGAGAAATGTAGTTGTGCTGGAACGATAAGTCGATCTTGATTATATTTTTGATAATCAATTAAATGAAAATAACAAATACTTCAAAATCATTATTTTCTCTGTTTCAGATTGTAAAACCTAAACTAATCCATTCTTAATTAGTAGTTTATTGGCAGCCTGTCAGACAAAGAAAGCACATTTCAGACATCTTACTCCATCATTTAATTTTAGTTGTATACAATGTGATTATTTTTGTGACTTTCATTTGAGCCCTGCAAGGTAGCTTTAAAAGGACCCTATTATACCACTAGGTGTGAGCATGACTAGCCATTACAAGCAGTTTAAATGCAAGTAACATTTTAATTGTGACGAAGTGACATCACAAGTGGGAGTATCCAACTAGGTGTATGCTGACTAGATCAGATTAACCAGTTGGTACAGTCCACTGGGTCGGCTGGTAGTCTGATCTAGTGAGCATACAAGTCCAACAACATTTCAGTCTGTGGTCTAAAGTCAACAAACTCGACGTGAACATCAAAAACACACTTCACTTTTCCAGGTTACAACCTCAAATTATATCTTACCTTGGTTATTAAATATTAACTTATCAGACCAAAACTACCATGTATCTTACGAATAATGTATCATACAAATACTACTACTACAAATACTATCTATCTGACATGATACATTGCATCATTTAACTACTTCTGCTACTAATCATACCAATAGGCCTTTCACACTACTTCTACTACTTATCATGCTTATACTACAGTTAAGCCATTTGTTTGATGTTATTAAAATGGTTTGGATACAATATGCTTACTCCATTCAGACTTGACACTTTTGAACTCCACAAATTGAGTTCAAAAGCCTCAAGTCAATATTGTCACTTGAGTGCAGCCATTTAACATTTCCATACATCTTAAACTATGAAGCTTTATTTAACACGGTTGAGCTAATTTTACACAACCGCACTCACCGCATCCTCCTCAACTCAGGAAATACATTTTCTCACTATGTTTCCATTCACTCCTATTATTATTATTTTTTTAATCTTCCAGCAGGCTCCCCTTGGAAACACCGCCCCCTGCTGGTGGGTGTACCACAGGTTTAGAACCACTGCTCTACAGGCCCGATCCACTCCCACGCACACACTTACGCTGAGCAGGCCTCCGCGGCTCTTGGTGTGGCCGAACACCTTGTCCACCGTGCACTCCCGCAGAGGGTAGGCGTGCTGCCCGGTGAACTTGCCCCCGTGGGTGGGGTGCAGTGGACTACAGCGCTTGGCCTGAACCAGCACGTCGGAGAACAGGAAGAACATCCGGGGCGCCGCTTCGTCACCCTTGGACGGCACCCGCCGCAGCCAGCCCTCGCGGATGTACCACCTCCCTGGCGGTGGGTGGGGGTCAAAGGTTAACGCAACGCCCTACAAAGGGCAGGGAGAGCACAAGCCCTGATGAAACGCATCCGATTGAAATGGCGTCTTGTGATTGGCTCAAATGGGTGCCTGATGAGGTCACTTGAGCCAATCAGCAGCAACGGCTACTGCAATGTGTTATTGCTGCATTATATCACAGATGGTGCTCTCCCCGCGGTTAGATTTTAGGGTTTTGATTAAACCTTCAAAAGAGAAATAAGGTAGGTAAGAGGAAGTACAAGCCATCGCGTATTATTACATTCATACAAAACTTCAACACAATTCAATGGGAATCCATCACAATTATTATTATTATGGGAGCATTTAGGTGCATTTACAGCTTAAAATGCAACACTCCCGATGAGATTTAGGATAGATCAAATGTGCAGTTTCTGAATGGATTGATATGATTAAAATGTCAAGATCTTGGAACTACCACTATCAAACAATTCAGTCAAAATCCAAAAGTACACACAACAAAAAAGTACACACGCAGACAAAGTGAAGTGAAGAATCAGTGAAGTTCTTAAATAAATACACGATTTTAAGACTCAAGAAGGGGGTAGATGCAGTGAGGAGGTGGTGAAAGTGGAGGATGAGCGTGTGTGTGGAGAGAGTGAGGTAGAGGTAGAGAGGGGAGGGTGGTGAGTTTCATCTCTCTGTGATTGGCAGGGGAGTGATGATGGCTAATAAGTGAACAGCTGACATTTGGATAGATAAGATGAAAATTCTGCCTGGGTCCAGGTTTTTTTTTTTTTAATTGCCCCGGCCAACAGCCTGTGATTGCGTCCAGTCTAAGCAGCCACAGCGGTGCCTTGGGGGGTTCCAGGCCGACATTTTCAGCTACAGACAAGACTGCGGTGATTAACTGAAGGTACGGGGTGGATGTCAAATTGCTTTTTAAAATGCCATGGGTCTCAAAGATGGGAAGGGCGGCGGGGAGGAGGAGGGTGGAGGGAAATAAGTTGAGGAACATGGCCGTCGTGAATCTTGCGGATTCCGTGCAGAGATTGCCGATTGATGTTTTTCCCCCGATCCCCCCCAACCCCGTGCTTGTAAGGTGTGGGTGGTGGTGGGTGAGGGCGTGGTGTTGCTTTAAAAAGTAACACTTAGGTACTGTATATATACACTATATGTTAAAATGAGTTAACACCCAACTGATCATCTTGTAATACAAAGCAAAAAAGGCCAGAGAGAAGACAGGCAGTGATAAGCGGCGATGAGGCAAAACGGAAGTTGCCCTCAGCGCTCAGGCCAGGCATGCCTTCTGACACCCAGACCGCCAGACCTACTGTGCCCTGCTGCGAAGTTGTTGGTGTTCCCTTCACAAGCGGGTCAGGGGTTCAAAGACCAGGAAGTAGCTGCCGCCCCATCACCATGCCAATGCCTTTCAACTCTCTCCTGTCAAAGAGCACCTTTGCTCTCCTACAAAGGCTTTCCAGTGGGTCCTGGCGACAGTATGACGGGTGAGGGCGGCTAGAAAGGTTGATATACAGAGGCCCAGGGTCCTCCTGATGTGTTCAAGGGCCCGGGCACTGAAGGTGTTGAAGCAGGCACAGTGGGGGTTGGAGGGGATAGGGGTATACAGTAGCTCATGTTTGTGATGATGAAATCCATCCAGGTTTGACGTCTTGAAAGCCATGCTCCTGGCATACGTTTACTTTGTACGTTGAATATACGTGTTGTGGACGTAGATTCTATGCAAAGAACGAGGGTGTGACAATCCCAAAACACAGAGCAGACAGGCATCTCAACAGTACAGAGATGCAATCTGCGTCCTCGGCAAAAACTGAAAGACGGATCCTCTCCGGATCAATTGCCAAGGACATTCCTGCAACGCCAACGAGTCCTTCCTGGCGATTCTAGAAAACAACCCCTGTTTGCACCCGAGGCTTTGGACACGGCGTCCCTGTCAGGCTCGGGTTGAGGTCAGGAACATGTTGGGGCGGACGGTTCTTCCAGGCAACGGCAGGTTCACGTCGAGACAGAAAGCGCCCCCTGTATCGATCCCGGTGGAAGCTGGAATGTATTGGTGTTAGGTTGGGACATTGGGGGTCCAATGGAGTCGTGGAGAAGGATCAATGTCAACTCCCGACCTAAATCTCTAGCCGCCATCTTCATCCCCCTCCCTTTCCCGGGGCTCGCTCCCTGCCCCCGCCCACCCCACCCCCACCCTGTCTCCGAGGTGAGACAGGGAGACACCCCCCAGCCCAGCTCGACTGTGGGTCTGCTGTACCAGGGACAGCCTCCATGGAGGAGGAGGAGGGTGGGTGGGTTGGGGTGGGACAGCCAGACTGTCTACGCTATCGATGTCCCATTGATTCAGGCTCTTACCTCCACCCCACAACCACCACCACTCCCCATCCTGGGCCCCTTATCTGCTACCAGGCTACTTAATATGTTCGAGGGGCTCTCTGTGCCTGCTTTCTCATCTGTATAAAAAGCGAGCGCGCTTTCTCATCGTACATTAGAAGTGGGTGGCTGCGGAGAGGGCGGGTGGAGGAGGAGGTATGTATGAGGGGGATGGTGGTGGTGGTGGTGGTGGGGGTCGGGGGTGTTGTGGAGGCAGCGGTGCTCTGAAGTCTGAAGTCTCCATCCTGGTGGGATTGGAGCTTTATTGGGTGAAAGGAAAGCCCGGCAAAGAGTTGCGAGGGGGCCTGAGAACTTGGATGAGGGGGGGGAAGCTTTTGAAATTTCCCCACATCCGCATTAGAGGGAGAGAGGGGGAGTGAGAGAGCGAGCAAAGGAGAGAGAGGGGAGAGAGCGAGCAAAGGAGAGAGAGGGAGTGAGAGAGCGAGCAAAGGAGAGAGGGAGGAGAGAGTCTGAGAGAGCTAGTAAGGGAGGGAGGGGGGGATAGATGAGCCGGAGCCCCTCGGTTGGTATTCGCTCCTAGCTCCCAACCACCTCTCGACACAAGTGTGTGAGGGCACACACACACACACTGGTAAACACACACATAAAACAAGTGTGCAAATACGGGCACGCCTGCAAGCAAACACAACACATGCACTCGGTAATGTGCACGCACGCACGCACGCGCGCGCACGCACGCACGCACACGCACGCACACGCACACACACACACACACACACACCACACGCACACACACACACACACACGGGGGGAGATTCCTTTTTCTCTGTTGGACCCACAAGATGAGGCTGGGCCCTAATTGGTCCTGAGGGAGATTGGCAGGGGCGAGGGGATGGGGGGGGCGAGTCGGAACAGCCAGGCCTCCGCGGCGTGCCTCCCTCTGTTGTTCCCCACGTGGACCGCCTCCGCCCCCCCGCCCAACCCCGGAGGGAGAGAGAAACTGAGAGAGAGAGATAGAGAGAGAGGCGACCATGGTGAGGAGACGTGTGGCAGGGAAGAAGGAGATGGAGGAGAGGAAGATGGAGATGGAGACAAAGGGCCACCTTCGACAGATGAGAGAGGCAGGGAGAGAGAGAGAGAGAGAGAGATGGGGAGAGGAGGGGATGTGGGGATAGATGGAGCCCTGTTTACTGGCTACCAATTAGTGGGGAGGAGAGGGTTTCAGAGGAGGTTGTGGTAGTGGGGGGTGGGTTCTCTATTGATATGCCGGGCCTGGGTTTGATGTGCAAAAATCCTGCTGGTATCCCATGGAAAAGTTCACCGGGAGCTCATCGATTCAGAGGGAGGAGAAGAAAGAAATTCTTCAGAGTCTCTGACGTCAAGGAATACTTAGCTAATTTCCCCTTTTCAGTTTTTCTTGCCTCCCTGTGTGTGTGTGTGAGAGAGATTCACCAGCTTCTTTCCAATTGTGTCTGACAAAAGCATGTTCGTTGCAGCAACACACACACACACACACACACCACACACACACACACACAACACACACACACACACACACACACACACACACACACACACACACACACACACACACACACACACACACACACACACACACACACACACACACACACACACACACACACACGGGATGAAAGGAATATGTGATCTGAGGTTCTGACCTGGCGCGTGCACCTTGGTCCTGCGGCCTTTCAGCAGCTTCTGCACGCGGCACAGCTGGAGGTGGTTCTGGTGACCGCGGGCGTTGTCCTGGATACGCTGGGACACCTCCGAGACCGCCCTTGCCGCCCCTGCAACGTGTGGCGGAACACACACGCACACAGACACGCACACAGACACACGGACACAGACGGACAGACAGACACACAGACAGACACACTTGTCTTAAAATTCAAAATCCCGGACTAATCTTGTCAGTGTTTTTGTATTTCGAGATCGCGGTTTCGGTATAGGTTCGAGAATCGTTACATCCTCAATAAATACAGAAAGTAAAAAAGAAACTTATGGAATTGAATTCATATCACAGATTGAGTTAGCGTATTTACATTGTGTTAAAAGCAAGCATATACATTTAGTTGATTGGTGATAATTTTTTTTCTTGCAACATCAATAAACATGTGGACAAGCGGACAACGTCTTCTAACACACACACACACACACTCGGTCATGATAAAAGAGTAATCAGAGTGATCGGTAATCATCATTCACCATCTTTATTTAGTATGCAACACACCCACGACTGTGTGGTATTTTACCCTGAATTATAATTTAGTGGTGTTGTCATGAAATGTAACCGTCATTTTCATTAAAACCCAAGTTATTCTAGAAAGAGTTACAATGCAGTACAAGTACAAGTTTGGAAAAGATTGACACCACTCAAAAGGAAATATGTATAGATACATATCCACCTTATTTTATGTTAGTTAATATCACCGAAAGCTAAATCTAAGTATTTCTAGCACTCACGGCCACTCAAAGCCCTTAACAGTTTCAAGTCACTGACTCACACCTTCATAGATCACCACGATCACAGCCCCACAAGGCCTGACAGTTAGCGACAGGACCACATGCTCAAGGTTGCCCCAAATCTTTGTTAGTCCGGAGTCACCAAGGAATTGAACCGGCAACTCCAAGGTTCTGAATTTGAATCCTGACGTCCATGCGTAGTGGAGGTGTACATGGATATCTGCAGTTGTCATGATAATTGCGGGTAATGACGATTATCCTCCTCCAACTACTTTCGAGTTTCGAGTTACTTGCACACACCTAATGTCACCTAACTGAGCCCAAAACTAATCCGGCCTTTGCTCACACCACACTGCTCCACATAGATCCGTGTGTGTGTGTGTGTGTGTGTGTGTGTGTATAAATAACTCCATGGCAAGCTGCTAAGAGC
The DNA here is from genome assembly GCA_002895965.2 of Coryphaenoides rupestris. Lineage (NCBI taxonomy): Eukaryota > Metazoa > Chordata > Actinopteri > Gadiformes > Macrouridae > Coryphaenoides > Coryphaenoides rupestris. The sequence goes on along the minus strand of PIJE02000179.1, from coordinate 106,196 downwards.
CATCACACACACCCCACCACACACACACACACACACACACACACACACACATACACACAACACACAACACACACACACCCCCCCTCCAGAGGAGAGTAGAGAGGACAGAAAACGGAAACATAATACATCTTCCTGTATCTTCTTTAATTGTATTTTTTGTAAGAAACACAATTTTTGTCGGTATCAAATTCCTCTTTTTATTTATTTATTTATTTTTAAATCATTAGCTGTGTATTCTCATTTATTGGTTGTGGTCTGCCCATAAATGACCCACCATCCCCGCCCCTTCCTGGCCGTGACAGCCGTTCGTCATGACGATGACCCCACCCCCTCCTCCCCAGACACCCGGTCCTCTCAAAGCTGGACTTTCCCTTGGTGCTCTCTCTCTCATGTGTGTGTGTGTGTGTGTGTGTGTGCGGCGTACCCCACAGCGGAGACGAGGCTCTGGTGCCAGTCGTTGATGTCCTCCTGGTCACATGACATCAGGAGCAGCTTGGCCTTGGGGAACGACAACTAGGAGGAGAACACATAAAGAAGACATAAAGTTCAACATTGAGTCTCAACATATTGATATACCGTGTTCTTTATGTGAGTTCTATGTGATGAATTCTCCCTATTCATTCATAGCCATTAGGAGCTTAAGACACCACAGACCATAAAATCAAGACTGGTCGTTTCCTCCATTTGAATTAATTTTCTACGGATCCTACACTGAAACAGCGCTTTGAGACGACAAAGTTAGATGAATTCACCATCCCAATTTCAATCTAGTTCCCTTACCACATCTTATTTTGATTATCTATTTTTTTTTGCCTTGCCGTTCACATTGAGGATGAAATATAATAAACTGCTCTGCGGGCTTCACTAATCTTCAAGGGAAGAATTATCAGTTTGTTACTTTGGAATGTGGGTCAAGAAAAGCCGCTTGTCACTCATGCGATTCAACAGCATTAATGCAGCAGTAATACTGTCCTACCACTAGAGAGCAGGGCTAAACAAGAAATTATTGCAGCACGGCAAACCATCAGATATTGCTCTCATTGTGTTTCCTTATACGGATCATGCCATGAGACGTGTGTGATTACAGGAGTTGACTGAGGAGTAGTCTGTTAGTCCGAGCCAAATGTTTGACTGGCGCGCGCGCGCGCGCGCGCGCACGCACGCACACACGCACACACACACACACACACAATACAATTGTTTGATTTGTTTGTACAATTTCTACTCCGTTTAATGTTCAATGTTATGCACCAATTCCACAAAAGCACATTGCTTGTTAATTAAGGCAATAAAGCTTCTGATTGTGATCGTATTAAATAACCTCTAGAACATAACTTTACCCGCCTGAGGTGTCTAGCTCAGAAACAACAAACAAACAACAACAACACATTCCCAGGTGCTGTCATAGGAAGGGAAGAAGCAATAGTTATCGAAAAAATATAAAAACCGGATTGATTTTAAAAGTACCAGCATAAAAAAAAATTGTGGCTAATGGCGGTGGAGTTGGTTAACGGGCGGACGGCACAGGGACAAAGCGCGCCACGTGGGGGACGAGGGGCCGATTTAGGCGCAAATAGATTCCACTTTGTTGGCGCCGGCGATGTGGTAATTAGGGATTTGTCAGGATATCTGACCCTCTTAGGTAGAAATTACTTTGTATAAGAGCAGCGGTGGCGGGAAACTTCCTCAGCGCACATAATTTAGCTTGATTATTTATACATCAAAGGGAATCTGTCAGCGGCGGCAAGGAAGGAGGGGAAAACGCGGGAAGGAGAGGAGAAAAAAAAATGGTGGTGAGGGGTATTAAGCGACGGACGGCAGGAAAGAGAAGATAACACATATAGAAGACAGAAAGAAGAGGCAGAATGGGGAGGGGATAGGGCCATTTTGAGAATAAAATAAAATAAAATAAAATGAAGGCTTGTGTGGCTCTTCAGCACGGCAGGGGGACAAAAGTTATTGTGTTTAGTTTCTCCCCACAATCTTTGCATATAGATTGCCGTGGCATTTATAGCTGTCAAATTTAATTTGGCTTTAATTCTTCATGGCCCCCCGTGGGATAAGCAAGGGGATGTGGGGTGTGGACAATACAGCCCTATCTGGACCTCCAGACAGAGGAAAGGGGTGGGCAGCCCAGAGATCAATAAGGTGTCCTTATGAGAAATTAAAAACTACTGTTATTGAGAATGCAGCGTTCAGGGTGGCTAATAAAATGCCGTTCCTTCCATTAGATACCGCTGAAGTGGGCTACAGCTAGAGGAGGAGGAGGACAAGGTAGGTGTGGGAGAGAGCGGGAGGGTGGCTTTAAAGAAGATGTATTTGCTAGGAGGGATGAATCCACGGCCCAAATCTGATCCTGCTCACTTCAGCATTGCATACACACAAATAGCCACACACGCACACACTTTCTGGTCTTTCCTGTAGTCAGGTGTTTATATTTACATTGAGGGCATTCGGCAAATGATATTATCCAAAGTGACTTACAAAGTGTATATTTGTTGAAGGAGACAGCAATATATCACTGTGGTACATAAAGATAAGAATAGAGCAGGTTTCAAGCATTCATAGTTACAATAGAACGAGTTCTATTGGTTTCATAATAGCTGGGATAAGAGCAGAAGTGCAATTCTGAGCACGTTACCAACATCTAAGAACATACAACAAGGTGTTTGGTATCAAGTCACAGGCTAGGGTTCGTTGTCATATCAACAACTTCAGTAACGTTTTAGGGGAGTGGTCCCTGACACCCCAGGGTTAAACAAGGCGTTGGGGAGCCTGTTGGATTGGAAACGCGTCTAGGTAGTACTAGGGTAGCCACCAACGGTGCAGTCACCAGGTGCCTCCCAGCGATGTGGACTCAAGCTAGTTACCCCCCCCACCACCCACACCCCCCAGGGCCGCGGTTAACAGACATGGGGACTAAAGACCAGATGAATATTGATATGTGTACGGCACAGTGCCTCACGCACGGCAACAAACACAAGTTGCACGACTGAGCGTCTCTCGCGCGATCGCCTGGCGACGCGACGCCTCCGTCCCCCTGAATGTTTCATGACAGCCGTTACATCATTTAGACACGATCTGTCACCCAGCAGCTGTAGTACGGGGTGGTGGGGGAGATAGCGAGAGAGACAAGAGAGAGGAAGGAGAGAGATGAGAGGGGGAGAGTGAGGAGAGGAAAGAGAGCGAGTAAATGCGAAGGAGAGAGATAGAGGGATAAGGGAAGGGGAGAGAGAGAGAGACAGCGCAGGAGATATGGGGAAGAGAGAGGGGGAGAGAGTGAGTGAGTAAAAGAGAGAAGGAGGGGTGAGTGAGAGCTGGAGGGAGGGAGGGACAACAGGGCCCATTTAAAGTTCATGTTTGCTGGGGTACTTTAACAAGTGTTTTCCCCTCTTTTCAGTGCTTGGAGGGAATAGACGTGTGCGCGGGTAGGTGAGGGGAGGCGCGCATTAACCTGGATCACGTGAGACGAGGCGAACAACGTGACATTTGCTTTTAGCGCAAACCCGACAGCCTGTCACATGACATACAGATGAGGTAGGCGAGCTTTTTTGGGGGGGAAATGCCAGCCATCAAGTGGGTGCCTCAGACACACTAAACCAACACGTGGTCTTCACGTCTTCACTCGTGTGTATTACATTTTAAAAAAGACACAAAAAAAAAGAAACAAACCGAATAATCAACAACATATGTTTGTGCACCTGGCACCCACACAATATTATAATGGACTGTTTTTAGTTTTTTTCTCCCAGGGAAACTGTTGATATTTCTTTGAGATGTGCCATCACCAACAAAACATTTCAAGGCTGCTGGGTAATTAGTGATTGTGTAAAGATATCTATTTACTTAATTACGCTTTCATAACACAGGAATACAAATCCTGTGTTTATACAACTGGAGAAATGTAGTTGTGCTGGAACGATAAGTCGATCTTGATTATATTTTTGATAATCAATTAAATGAAAATAACAAATACTTCAAAATCATTATTTTCTCTGTTTCAGATTGTAAAACCTAAACTAATCCATTCTTAATTAGTAGTTTATTGGCAGCCTGTCAGACAAAGAAAGCACATTTCAGACATCTTACTCCATCATTTAATTTTAGTTGTATACAATGTGATTATTTTTGTGACTTTCATTTGAGCCCTGCAAGGTAGCTTTAAAAGGACCCTATTATACCACTAGGTGTGAGCATGACTAGCCATTACAAGCAGTTTAAATGCAAGTAACATTTTAATTGTGACGAAGTGACATCACAAGTGGGAGTATCCAACTAGGTGTATGCTGACTAGATCAGATTAACCAGTTGGTACAGTCCACTGGGTCGGCTGGTAGTCTGATCTAGTGAGCATACAAGTCCAACAACATTTCAGTCTGTGGTCTAAAGTCAACAAACTCGACGTGAACATCAAAAACACACTTCACTTTTCCAGGTTACAACCTCAAATTATATCTTACCTTGGTTATTAAATATTAACTTATCAGACCAAAACTACCATGTATCTTACGAATAATGTATCATACAAATACTACTAGGGATGCACCCGATACCGATACCAGTACTCGGTATCGGTCCGATACTGTGCTCATGTACTCGTACTCGTACTCGTTAAAACTACTCCGATACAACCGCACCGATACCACTTTGGCGACGCAACGTTAACCTTGTAATATTCTTAGCCAAGGAATATTGAAATAAAGAGATGCAACCGAGTTGGCGTTTATGGATGTTTTAATAGAAAACTGTGCATGAGATCAGAACCTGCGAATTAACGGAGCCCCCCCCACCCCACCAGAGACGCTGACTCGGAGCCCAGCGTCTCACCGGGAGCGTCATCATTGCGCATCCATGGCGCAACATCTGTGATGTCCCACCAATGTCCTAACAACAACACGTCCTTGGTACCGAATATCCGACTGACGTATGTTGGATGGTTCTGAATAGGTTACATTTAATTGAAATTATTAATTATTAAATTATTAATTGAAGTTATATTTGTTTAATTTGTTCACAGTCAGAAAGTGAGGAACATCTGATTGAAAATAAAACATGTTTTCAAAGTCATTAGAACTGTAATGGTTTTATTAAGTACTTCGGTATCGGTAATTCGGTATCGGCAAGTACCCAAATGTAAGTACTTGTACTTGTACTCGGTCTGAAAAAAGTGGTATCGGTGCATCCCTAAATACTACTACTACAAATACTATCTATCTGACATGATACATTGCATCATTTAACTACTTCTGCTACTAATCATACCAATAGGCCTTTCACACTACTTCTACTACATATCATGCTTATACTACAGTTAAGCCATTTGTTTGATGTTATTAAAATGGTTTGGATACAATATGCTTACTCCAGTCAGACTTGAGACTTTTGAACTCCAAAAATTGAGTTCAAAAGCCTCAAGTCAATATTGTCACTTGAGTGCAGCCATTTAACATTTCCATACATCTTAAACTATGAAGCTTTATTTAACACGGTTGAGCTAATTTTACACAACCGCACTCACCGCATCCTCCTCAACTCAGGAAATACATTCTCTCACTACATTTCCATTCACTCCTATTTTATTTTATTTTTTTAATCTTCCAGCAGGCTCCCCTTGGAAACACCGCCCCCTGCTGGTGGGTGTACCACAGGTTTAGAACCACTGCTCTACAGGCCCGATCCACTCCCACGCACACACTTACGCTGAGCAGGCCTCCGCGGCTCTTGGTGTGGCCGAACACCTTGTCCACCGTGCACTCCCGCAGAGGGTAGGCGTGCTGCCCGGTGAACTTGCCCCCGTGGGTGGGGTGCAGTGGACTACAGCGCTTGCCTGAACCAGCACGTCGGAGAACAGGAAGAACATCCGGGGCGCCGCTTCGTCACCCTTGGACGGCACCCGCCCGCAGCCAGCCCTCGCGGATGTACCACCTCCCTGGCGGTGGGTGGGGGTCAAAGGTTAACGCAACACCCTACCACTTACAAAGGGCAGGGAGAGCACAAGCCCTGATGAAACGCATCCGATTGAAATGGCGTCTTGTGATTGGCTCAAATGGGTGCCTGATGAGGTCACTTGAGCCAATCAGCAGCAACGGCTACTGCAATGTGTTATTGCTGCATTATATCACAGATGGTGCTCTCCCCGCGGTTAGATTTTAGGGTTTTGATTAAACCTTCAAAAGAGAAATAAGGTAGATAAGAGGAAGTACAAGCCATCGCGTATTATTACATTCATACAAAACTTCAACACAATTCAATGGGAATCCATCACAATTATTATTATTATTTATGGGAGCATTTAGGTGCATTTACAGCTTAAAATGCAACACTCCCGATGAGATTTAGGATAGATCAAATGTGCAGTTTCTGAATGGATTGATATGATTAAAATGTCAAGATCTTGGAACTACCACTATCAAACAATTCAGTCAAAATCCAAAAGTACACACAACAAAAAAGTACACACGCAGACAAAGTGAAGTGAAGAATCAGTGAAGTTCTTAAATAAATACACGATTTTAAGACTCAAGAAGGGGGTAGATGCAGTGAGGAGGTGGTGAAAGTGGAGGATGAGCGTGTGTGTGGAGAGAGTGAGGTAGAGGTAGAGAGGGGAGGGTGGTGAGTTTCATCTCTCTGTGATTGGCAGGGGAGTGATGATGGCTAATAAGTGAACAGCTGACATTTGGATAGATAAGATGAAAATTCTGCCTGGGTCCAGGTTTTTTTTTTTTTAATTGCCCCGGCCAACAGCCTGTGATTGCGTCCAGTCTAAGCAGCCACAGCGGTGCCTTGGGGGGTTCCAGGCCGACATTTTCAGCTACAGACAAGACTGCGGTGATTAACTGAAGGTACGGGGTGGATGTCAAATTGCTTTTTAAAATGCCATGGGTCTCAAAGATGGGAAGGGCGGCGGGGAGGAGGAGGGTGGAGGGAAATAAGTTGAGGAACATGGCCGTCGTGAATCTTGCGGATTCCGTGCAGAGATTGCCGATTGATGTTTTTCCCCCGATCCCCCCCAACCCCGTGCTTGTAAGGTGTGGGTGGTGGTGGGCGAGGGCGTGGTGTTGCTTTAAAAAGTAACACTTAGGTACTGTATATATACACTATATGTTAAAATGAGTTAACACCCAACTGATCATCTTGTAATACAAAGCAAAAAAGGCCAGAGAGAAGACAGGCAGTGATAAGCGGCGATGAGGCAAAACGGAAGTTGCCCTCAGCGCTCAGGCCAGGCATGCCTTCTGACACCCAGACCGCCAGACCTACTGTGCCCTGCTGCGAAGTTGTTGGTGTTCCCTTCACAAGCGGGTCAGGGGTTCAAAGACCAGGAAGTAGCTGCCGCCCCATCACCATGCCAATGCCTTTCAACTCTCTCCTGTCAAAGAGCACCTTTGCTCTCCTACAAAGGCTTTCCAGTGGGTCCTGGCGACAGTATGACGGGTGAGGGCGGCTAGAAAGGTTGATATACAGAGGCCCAGGGTCCTCCTGATGTGTTCAAGGCCCGGGCACTGAAGGTGTTGAAGCAGGCACAGTGGGGGTTGGAGGGGATAGGGGTATACAGTAGCTCATGTTGTGATGATGAAATCCATCCAGGTTTGACGTCTTGAAAGCCATGCTCCTGGCATACGTTTACTTTGTACGTTGAATATACGTGTTGTGGACGTAGATTCTATGCAAAGAACGAGGGTGTGACAATCCCAAAACACAGAGCAGACAGGCATCTCAACAGTACAGAGATGCAATCTGCGTCCTCGCAAAAACTGAAAGACGGATCCTCTCCGGATCAATTGCCAAGGACATTCCTGCAACGCCAACGAGTCCTTCCTGGCGATTCTAGAAAACAACCCCTGTTTGCACCCGAGGCTTTGGACACGGCGTCCCTCTCAGGCTCGGGTTGAGGTCAGGAACATGTTGGGGCGGACGGTTCTTCCAGGCAACGGCAGGTTCACGTCGAGACAGAAAGCGCCCCCTGTATCGATCCCGGTGGAAGCTGGAATGTATTGGTGTTAGGTTGGGACATTGGGGGTCCAATGGAGTCGTGGAGAAGGATCAATGTCAACTCCCGACCTAAATCTCTAGCCGCCATCTTCATCCCCCTCCCTTTCCCGGGGCTTGCTCCCTGCCCCCGCCCACCCCACCCCCACCCTGTCTCCGAGGTGAGACAGGGAGACACCCCCCAGCCCAGCTCGACTGTGGGTCTGCTGTACCAGGGACAGCCTCCATGGAGGAGGAAGGAGGGTGGATGGGTTGGGGTGGGACAGCCAGACTGTCTACGCTATCGATGTCCCATTGATTCAGGCTCTTACCTCACCCACAACCACCACACCTCCCCATCCTGGGCCCCTTATCTGCTACCAGGCCTACTTAATATGTTCGAGGGGGCTCTCTGTGCCTGCTTTCTTCATCTCGTATAAAAAGCTGAGGCGGCGCTTTCTCATCGTACATTAGAAGTGGGTGGCTGCGGAGAGGGCGGGTGGAGGAGGAGGTATGTATGAGGGGGATGGTGGTGGTGTGGTGGTGGGGGTCGGGGGTGTTGTGGAGGGCAGCGGTGCTCTGAAAGTTCTGAAGTCTCCATTCCTTGGTCGGGATTGGAGCTTTATTGGGTGAAAGGAAGCCCGGCAAGAGTTGCGAGGGGGCCTGAGAACTTGGATGAGGGGGGGGAAGCTTTTGAAAATTTCCCCACATCCGCATTAGAGGGAGAGAGGGGGAGTGAGAGAGCGAGCAAAGGAGAGAGAGGGGAGAGAGCGAGCAAAGGAGAGAGAGGGAGTGAGACAGCGAGCAAAGGAGAGAGGGAGGAGAGAGTCTGAGAGAGCTAGTAAGGGAGGGAGGGGGATAGATGAGCCGGAGCCCTTCGGTTGGTATTCGCTCCTAGCTCCCAACCACCTCTTCGACACAAGTGTGTGAGGGCACACACACACACACTGGTAAACACACACATAAAACAAGTGTGCAAATACGGGCACGCCTGCAAGCAAACACAACACATGCACTCGGTAATGTGCGCGCGCGCACGCACGCACGCACGCACGCACGCACACACGCACACACGGGGGGGAGGATTCCTTTTTCTCTGTTGGACCCACAAGATGAGGCTGGGCCCTAATTGGTCCTGAGGGAGATTGGCAGCGGGCTGAGGGGATGGGGGGGCGAGTCGGAACAGCCAGGCCTCCGCCGGCGTGCCTCCCTCTTGTTGTTCCCCACGTGGACCGCCTCCGCCCCCCCCGCCCAACCCCGGAGGGAGAGAGAAACTGAGAGAGAGAGATAGAGAGAGAGGCGACCATGGTGAGGAGACGTGTGGCAGGGAAGAAGGAGATGGAGGAGAGGAAGATGGAGATGGAGACAAAGGGCCACCTTCGACAGATGAGAGAGGCAGGGAGAGAGAGAGAGAGATGGGGAGAGGAGGGGATGTGGGGATAGATGGAGCCCTGTTTACTGGCTACCAATTAGTGGGGAGGAGAGGGTTTCAGAGGAGTTGTGGTAGTGGGGGTGGGTTCTCTATTGATATGCCGGGCCTGGGTTGATGTGCCAAAATCCTGCTGGTATCCCATGGAAAAGTTCACCGGAGCTCATCGATTCAGAGGGAGGAGAAGAAAAAAAAAAAAAGGACTATTCTTCAGAGTCTCTTGACGTCAAGGAATACTTAGCTAATTTCCCCTTTTCAGTTTTTCTTGCCTCCCTGTGTGTGTGTGTGTGTGAGAGAGATTCACCAGCTTTCTTTCCAACTGTGTCTGACCAAAAGCATGTTTCGTTTAGCCACACACACACACACACACACACACACACACACACACACACACACACACACAACACACACACACACCACACACACACACACACACACACACACACACACACACCACACACACACACACACACACACACGGATGAAGGAATATGTGATCTGAGGTTCTGACCTGGCGCGTGCACCTTGGTCCTGCGGCCTTTCAGCCAGCTTCTGCACGACGGCACAGCTGGAGGTGGTTCTGGTGACGCGGGCGTTGTCCTGGATACGCTGGGACACCTCCGAGACCGCCCTTGCCGCCCCTGCAACGTGTGGCGGAACACACACGCACACAGACACGCACACAGACACACGGACACAGACGGACAGACAGACAGACAGACACACAGACAGACAGACAGACACTTGTCTTAAAATTCAAAATCCCGGACTAATCTTGTCAGTGTTTTTGTATTTCGAGATCGCGGTTTCGGTATAGGTTCGAGAATCGTTACATCCTCAATAAATACAGAAAGTAAAAAAGAAACTTATGGAATTGAATTCATATCACAGATTGAGTTAGCGTATTTACATTGTGTTAAAAGCAAGCATATACATTTAGTTGATTGGTGATAATTTTTTTTCTTGCAACATCAATAAACATGTGGACAAGCGGACAACGTCTTCTAACACACACACACACACACTCGGTCAGCAACGGGCATCATGATAAAAGAGTAATCAGAGTGATCGGTAATCATCATTCACCATCTTTATTTAGGTATGCAAACACACCCACGACTGTGTGGTATTTTACCCTGAATTATAATTTAGTGGTGTTGTCATGAAATGTAACCGTCATTTTCATTAAAACCCAAGTTATTCTAGAAAGAGTTACAATGCAGTACAAGTACAAGTTTGGAAAAGATTGACACCACTCAAAAGGAAATATGTATAGATACATATCCACCCTTATTTTATGTTAGTTAATATCACCGAAAGCTAAATCTAAGTATTTCTAGCACTCACGGCCACTCAAAGCCCTTTACAATTAACAGTTTCAAGTCACTGACTTCACACTTTCATAGATCACCACGATCACAGCCCCACAAGGCCTGACAGTTAGCGACAGGACCACATGCTCAAGGTTGCCCCAACTCTTTGTTAGTCCGGAGTCACCAAGGAATTGAACCGGCAACTCCAAGGTTTTGAATTTGAATCCTGACGTCCATGCGTAGTGGAGGTGTACATGGATATCTGCAGTTGTCATGATAATTGCGGGTAATGACGATTATCCTCCTCCAACTACTTTCGAGTTTCGAGTTACTTGCACACACCTAATGTCACCTAACTGAGCCCAAAACTAATCCGGCCTTTGCTCACACCACACTGCTCCACATAGATCCCTGTGTGTGTGTGTGTGTGTGTGTGTGTGTATAAATAACTCCATGGCAAGCTGCTAAGAGCCCTAGTGCAAATAGTCAAATCATTAATGCTAGACAGAGTCATCCAATTACTATGCACCAGTGATAATAACTGGTGTAGACATTTAGGCCTACATCATTAACACATCCAAAATAACAACAACAACAGATGGCGCGGCGCAATTTGAAGCTTAACTCTTTTTTTTTGGGTTGAGTTTTTCCCCATTTTTCGTGTGTGCGTGAGTGGTGTGTGTGTGTGTGTGTGTGTGTGTGTGTACGTGAACTGGATCCTCTAGGCAGTTCTTCCTCCACTAAAATAATCACGGACTAATTGGCTCGCTTAACTTCACAGCAATTACAGCGCGTGCTAAACCGGGCCTAGCGCACCGTCGTACACATAGTGTTTTTTTGGGTTTCTTTATGATTTCTTTTCCATTTGAGGTTTTTTTTCCCCGTTAATATATGCGTACACGCAAGAGGACCGTTTTCCCCATCGCCTCTTTTTATTAATAAACAAAGGGCTAATTTGCAGTGTATTGCCGCGTGAGCGCTGGCCGCCACATTAATAATACATCCAGCCCCCATTAAGATGTCCTAAGAAGATGTCTGTCCTGCTTTGGTTCAAAGTCTCTTTTATCAGATCTACGGATCGGACGGAATTCAGAGTGTGTGTTTGACTATCTGCCACCCGATGCAAAACCTTAAAATATGATTGAGTGGCTCGGAAAGTGTTAATTTCTCGAGACATTTATACGTATATGTACGTTACGGTGGATTACAATTGGGATTATCGAGGTGATGAGCGGATGACGCAAAAACGAGACCGCGGTGGCGAAGGCACAATTAGCTAAATGGACGGCATATGCGCTACGAGAGATACCGTACGAAGAATAAGGGGATGATGGTGGTGGGGGGAATAGAGATGAAAACAAAAACAAAACAAAACAAAAGGGAGCGAGCAAAAAAAAAAAACATGAGCAACAACAGCAGCACATCAGCACAACAATAACAACAACAAAACCCCCTTGTGATGGTTCCCTTTTCCATGCGATTTGTGTGTGAATTTTTCCTCCCCCATTTTATTTTGTACGGAGAATTCCCTTTAAAACACATTTGGGCTGACTGCAGAAAAGTTTTTTTTTCCGATTGCGTTCTCTCCATCTCCTACACCCCCAGTAAGTAAGTGAGCACACACACACATGGATATATATATATATATATATATATATATACATATACACACTGTATTTATGGAAGAAAATTCAGAGTTTTTAATTGATTTCATTTTAAAAAGGGGATCACTAATGAGCCGGGAGGAAGTGGAGACGGAGGAGCACGTATTTAGATCTGTTCCTTCATCTTAAGAGTCAGGGTACTGTTTTAATTTGTAAGCAAAAGCAGCACGTGGCCAATGAGATTTTAATTGCCACACATAAATAATTCCTTGTGTACACTGGCGCTCCAGTCGGATTCGCTGTTTATTTGATGACCGAAATTAGTCATTATCGGGATTTGTGTTGATGCGGAATATTTTATTTATTAATATCACTCCCCTCGCTTAAATATCCTTCTGATCCGGTCCCGATTAATTATGCCGGGGGGAAAAATTGAAAACCCACATCAAAATGAAAGTCTGGGCGCACTTTTATTCCTGCGGTAGCCGGGGCCGTTTCCACCACAATAACAAATGACCAACGAAGGAGAGCGGAGGGTAATTTTTCCCTTTGTTGCGTCCACAGTTAATGAGGCTCTTCCGGCAACGGGGAAGAAAAAACATCCCGGGTTTCGCACACCTATTGTGTTTCACAGACACTCCTTTTGAGGGACTAGCCCTTTTTAATGGTACAACGTCGTGAAACGGGTCGGAGACCACTCGTCAGATCCGTGGGAGTGGAATCAAGACGGAACAGAACAGAAACGAGAGAATTCGTCAGGGAACGCGGGACGATCGCTTCTTTGGTGATCACCGTCACGTGTGCAACGCTAGTTATGGCCGAGAGACTGCACGGCAAAGTTCTCCATGCCCAAGTTGTCCGTCCATCTTCAAGAGGACGTAAATGGTAAATGATTGCATTTATATAGCGCTTTTATTGAAAGCGTTTTACAGTTGCCTCACATTCACCCATTCATACACCGACGGCGGTGCCAACCATGCAAGGTAACAACCAACACGCCAGGAGCAGTTAGGGTTAGGTGGTGTCTTGCTCAGGGCACACCTCAACACCAGCAACCTTCCTGTTGCCAGACCCGCTCTTACCTCCTGAGCTACTGCCACGTGCATCACACACGGCGGAGAAGATGTTCAAGAAGATTCCCCGTCGGAAATATTGCATATAATCGGGGGGTAGGGGGGGCGGGTTGTTTGAGAGGCAACCGACAAGGTGCTGCTGTATCCGATTTAGCATTGGGGGTGGGGGTGGGGAAATTGACTCACCAGAAAGCTGCTGAAACTCAGGGTCGTCTGGGCTGGTGTTTTCAGTCAGATCCTGGAGGAAATGTTTATACCTGAGGAGGGAATGAAGGAAGGGGAATTAATGACGCCAACATACGCTCAGCGATAATGCAATGGACTAAAAACAACAGTTTGCTAGGGGCATGGGGAGCATTATTTCCAAGGTATCCATAGTAACAGCTGTCCCAAAACACTGGCATCTGTAGGCCGCGTTGGACTCACCAAGAGGCCGCGTCTAGAAGACTTAAAGAAAATAGTTTGTCTTAATGATCAAATCCGTAAACTATTGCGACAAAAAGTTTGCTTCTATTTAAGCAAGAAACAAGCCATCAGGGGTATTCAATATCCTACTTCACCATAGAATACACCAGTCTTAATACCATCCTGCTCATCAACTTGCTTTGAGCGTTACGTTGAATCGATTATGATGTTGTGGACCACCAAGTCTGCTCAGTGGCCCGGTTGAAATAGCTTCCACTGTTATTCCTAACAATAACCTATTTTCAAGAGCGCTTAATTGATTCAACACCCTTTTGAATTGACATTTGAATCCATTAGTTAACGGCAGTTAACTAACGATGTCTCCGTATTGAACTTTGAAGCTTGGCAAACAAAATATAACAAATGTATGCAGACGACAATTTTATTTTTTTTACATTTGTAGCAGTTTGCACTGCACAACATTTAAAACCTGGAGGGGTGCTCAGAGAAGCCAAGAGTTTAAAATAAATTACATCACAACCTGGAAGCCGAGGGCTAAAAGCCGCCTTATAATGAGAGCAAGAGGCTTACATCTGCCGGACACAAGGGTCACTCTTGCCGTGACATACACAGTGTGCAAGTGTACAACTTTGATCAACCCAATCGTCCAATAAAAACTAAAAACGAACCCGGGTTCAACCACAAACTCAGCGTCGGGTGGGGAGGATGCCAACCGAGCCAGAGATTGGTGGGTGGCAGGGTGAGTGGCGGTGACCTTGAAGCAAACAGACAATTGACATTGATTTTCGCGAGTACATGCGCCACCCACCTCCCCCCCGCCTCCCCGCCCACTACTTTGTACACCCACCCACCACCACCACCACCACCACCCTCCTTAAGCAGTCTCAATGGACCTTCACTGTGTCTGCCTCACGCCAGCCAGGGTTAGCTTTTAAGAGACACGGCGGTATCTGCGCCGTTAGTCAAATAACAGGGGACCCATGGCTACGTACTGCCGGCTTTGCTGCCCGGTTATTTTTGGTTTGTTTTCTGTGTTTCTGTGTGTAGTGGTGTGTGTGTGTGTGTGAGAGGGGGGGGGTGATGAGTGATGCAAAGATACGAAACCATGTTGAAACACACACACACACACACACACACACACACACACACACACACACACACACACACACACACACACACACACACACACACACCACCACACACACACACACACCACACACACACACACACACACACACACACACACACCACACAATCACCCAACACACACACACGCATGGAAAACGGGTAACAAAAAAAAATCAAAACAAAGCTGTACAAAACGGAACGGGTTATTCTTAACCCGCATCGCGCGCATGACTGGTAGCCGCAGCCTCCGTAGCGTCACAGCTACGGCACGCGGTCTCTGATGTGAGAGGTGGTCATGCTGGGAGCGTTGGCGGCAGTGTGTTGAGCCACCGTACGGCTGGCTGTTGTCGAGTCCCTTCGAGTCATTAGGAATGAAAGGGGAGCCAAACATGCTCCAATTAAGCCTTGCTCAATTAAGAGACACTTAAAAAAAGGAGAAAAGGTGGTGGTGGGTTTGGGGGGCGTAATTTTAATTTATTTTTCTTCTCATCTTGTAATAACATACAATACATTACAGGCATTAACAGCAACAGATGCTACTTGGCCTTATTAGGGAGGGGAGGACAAATCTAATTAAAAATCAGCCGCACAAAGACGAAGCAGAGGTGGTGCTGGTGGGTGTTTGTCATTATTAGCGGAAACATTATTACGGCGGCAATCCAAATAATGTAAAACGGCTCTCATTCGCGTTGCCGCCCTGTGCCGGTCATTAGCGAAAAGAGAAGAAGGCGAGGAGATGATAATGAGACAATGTGAGGCAATTGTGAGCCGCAGTTTATTAACAGTTCAGATACGCTAACGACGCGCGCGAACATCAGAGAAGTGCCGGAATGGGCCTTTTATTAAATAGAAAGCACCCCCGCCGCCGCCGTCTCGTACGCAAATTGCTAATTCCATTTATAATATGCAGATGATTCCCCGCCACGGTTTTTGTTCTCACTCGCAGCGGAAGCGGAGTCGGGTCATTCGGGCACTCGCACACGTGTCAGCAGAGAAGAAGAAGAAGCAGAAGAAGAGACGCAGGAAATACCCCTCCAATTATTTTCCTTTAAACACACACATTAGGGATTCAAAAATGTTCTAATTAAGAGACAACAGGCGCTGTCAGACTCTGGCACGGGTTAGTGGACATGGCCAGGCTTACGGGTAATTACTCAACTCTAATAGCTTCAAAAGTACGCCGCCGTCGTACGTCCCCAGAAGTGTGGAAATACGCGCCTGTTATCGCAAGTTTAGCAATTAAAATGTGTAATACTGAAGTAATACCTGTGAATTTTACACAGAAACTGCAGAGAATTACTCCTGCATGATTTCCGAAGCGCGCTCTCTCTCTATTGTGAGTGCAAAGAGCAAAAACCTTAACCGTCGAAAGGAATTTTTGTTGAAGCGAAGAAACACATAGGAACAGTTGGTTTTAGTTTATAACTTTTATTTTTTTTTTTACCCACAACGGTCAATTGTAATTGAATAGCTCAAATTAGTTATTTAGTTCTGAAGTCGTTCCCATTGAGCCGTTGAGTGCCAGGCTTCGGAATTAAGGTCACAAGGAATAGACTAGCGATTAACATCCCAAACAAAAAAAAACACCAAGGACAGAAACCGCTTCATTGTGCCGCTCGGGCCTCACCGCCAGTGTGGGCAAGTGGCAATGAACCACTGGTCATCGCGTACGTTCCCACACCGCTTTTGTCGGTCGCCGTGCGGGTAAAAAGAAAGCACTCAAGAGATAAGTCATTCAGGGCTCTTTTCACAAGACCATAAAAGTGGTATTATTCAAAACAAGGACCTGGCATTGGAGAAGTCAACCGCTCGCTTTGGTGAGCGCGCCGCAGTTGAAGCCCTGACTCTCTTGCTTAAAAACCTTGATGGAAAAGTACAAAACGAGAGGCGAAAAGAAAAAAAGAAAGAAAACTCTTCAAAACCATATGGAGCGCGTTGACAACCAAGGTGCTCTTAATGTGAAGCAACCGTGACAATGACCTCCCTTTCCCAGCTAGTCCAATTAAAAGAGTGCCGCTGTTCCTCTGAGCAGCTGCCATGCCATAATCTCCCAATTGCCGCCGCGTCTTTATCTTTATCGACACAAACAAAACAAACACAGACAGACCGACAGACAAAGAAATACGGGCAAAGCAGAATCCGGAAGAGAAGCGAAACCCTGGATGCAGGGGCATCACCAACCCGGGATTTCCGCTGCCTTCATGAGCTTCGTGAAGAACAGGAGGGGGAAGAGTAAATTGCACATCATAAAAAAGTCAATGATTTCATTCCCCACCCGCCCCACCTCGCTTCGCCTTCGACTACACTTTACCCCAGCCCCCGCCACCCAGTCGCAACGACGGAGAGGGTGGCGCAGGGTCCGGCCGGCCACAGAGCCGGTCGCCATCCATCATCGGCGAGTGGCGATAAGTGACGCAACGACTTCCCCGCGCTCTTATTCCCAAAAGCTTTGGGTGGGGGGGGGGGGGGAGGTGATGATGGTGGGGGCAGGGGGGACAGGGCGGCGAGGCGCCAGCCTCGGGGCCCCCGCATAACTTCAGCGTACAATTAGACGCATCAACCCCCAGCCCCCCCTCCACCACAACCACCACCGCTGCTGCTGCCAACCCCCCTGAGCCTCCTGGGTTACACAGTCAGACAACGGGAGAATCAATAGGTATGATGGGAAGAGCACACAGAAAATGGCTTGGGGATGGTTGGTGGTGGGGGGTGGTGGTGGTTAAGGCCTGAGTAAACAAGGCAGACGGACGAGGTGTATACGGCGGAAACTAGTCCCAGCCGTGTGTAAAGCGCTCGACTTGTGGGTGTGGATGGGTAGATCCACACACACACACACACACACACACACCCCGTAGATATAGGACTAGCAGGCACAAGTTGAGATGGTTCCCTGCGTGTCTGTATCCCAGAGTTCTGCCATTTTGATACAGGTTAACATCGTTCCCGGGGTGCTCTCAAAATGAGTTACATGGGCTTAGCTGCAAGAGGTGAAAGGTGTAGCAAAGATCCTTGCCACAATGCCACATAATGTGGCTTGAGTTCGGGGCTCCTCCAAGGACACAGGCAGGGTTGTGGTGAAAAGTCTGGCTTATTGCAGAGTTTGTTCAAATAACATGGCGCAGATGGTACACACCCACCATGCTAGCACTCCCTGAGTGTGTGTGCTGGTGGCTGACTTAACCTGTGGTGCACTGGTTAGACAATGCACCACAGGCGTGTAACTCCCCATTTTGTCTCGTTCTGCTTTCATGTTCTAATTATTCTCGATCCGGTCAGGCCTGTTAAAGGACAAATTCATAGGACGACGGAAATTGCGTTGCAGTAGCCTAACATAACGCTACAACTCAGGATCTTCTCCCAGCCGAGATGACGGCTTCTTGGAATATTTTCTTTTTTTCCCCAAAACCTGGGGAAAAAAACTAGTGCTGGGCGGTATGACCAAAAATTGATATCACGGTATTTTTCTAAATTCCAACGGTTTCACGGTATATGACGGTATTTTTTTCAGGTGTTTCAGGTGTTCACAACATATTCTACTGGTTGAGAGAGGAATTACTGCTGTAGATTGACTTAGGATGGACTATTTTACCATCATGATGAATATTGTAGAATTCTGATGGGGGGGGGGGTCCGTTAATTCGCAGTTCTGATGGGGGGGGGATCCGTTAATTCACGGTTCTGATGGGGGGGGGGGGTCCGTTAATTCGCGGTTCTGATGGGGGGGTGCTCCATTAACTCGGAGCACCCACCGAATTAACTAGATAAGACTATGAAAATGTTATTGCCCTGGCAGTGGCTACAAATATTTTTGGTGTGTGTGAGAGGAAGAGATGGGGAGATGTTCATGTGTGTATGATGTGGCTCTTTGCAGTAACACAGTAAAAAAAATTGGCTCTTCGTCTCTGACTGGTTGGCCACCCCTGCTCTATCCTATCCATCATCACCGCAACGTAACACCAGAGCACTAACTTATGTTTACCCTCACCACGCCTCGCAGTCGTACCATGCGTGTTTAGAAGCGCAACATTGAAAAGGGTCCCGTCTGAAACAGTGTCGCGCGACGCAGCGTTCCGAACGTTGTGTAATCAAATACACCGGTATGGCGGTATATTAAAAATTCATATCATAACGAAAATACACACCGGTATTCGGTGTGAACCGGTATACCGCCCAGCACTACTTTTGACCTGAAGCCATAGCCATGCAAGGCCGTTACAGTCTGACCATACAGAGGGACGGGCAAAATAGGTCCTAATTAAAAATCAAGTATAAAGAATCAACTCTGAAAAAACAAGCCCATGTTTTGATGCCACAGATGCGTCGGTAAGCACCGCCATGGCCCGTTTCTACTGTTGTTCGACTAATTAACGAGAGAGATCACCATGAAGAAAGAAGGGAAGAGAAATAACAAGGAAAAATGTTGGTTAACAAAAAAAAAAGAAGGAAAAAAAAGGGAGATGACGATGACAGTTTGTGGACAGTTGGAGTCGCTACGTGGGCTGCCACATCAAATAGTAATAATTACACCTGTCAGCAGCAGTCTGTGGTGTGAAGCGCAGCTCGGGTGACTTAATGAAAGGAAAACAGCGGCGCTGGCGAGGAGACTGCGCGTCTTGCGACCCGTCGTCTAAGTGTTTCCTGCAGCGGAACCGCTGAAAAAACCCTGCAGGGTTCAAAACTAGAGGGCCCCGCTCCGCGACAGGAGGTCGCGTCGAACGATGTTGACGAGCTTCGATCAAAACACGCTCGGGTAAATTTCTGCTCATTCATGTACAGGATTAGCGATGGGCAACGGTGGAACGTAACCAAGTACATTTAATCAAGTACGTATCAATTTGAGGTACTTTCCAATTTATGCAAGTATTTCCGTTTTCTGCTACTTTATACCACTACGTAACGTCAGAGGCAAATGTTGTACTTTTTAGAGATTCAACATTCAAGAGGTTTATTTGTCACGTACACAGACAGGATGTGCAGTGAAATGAAAAAGTGGCGATGCCCAGCGTAATGTGGACAATACAATACAAATAACATGAACAGGCGCTTGCCTGACCACAGAAGTTGGAACAGTTTGTTGTTGGGGTGGTGAGTATCCTTCCTGATCCTGCAGGCTCTGGTTCGACACCTCCTGGAGTACAGGTCCTGCAGGGTGTAGTGCGTTCAACCCAACGCACTACACCCTGCAGAGCCCTCCTGTCCTGAGAGGAGCCGTTACCGAGCTGTGTTGTTGCTAGCCTCGAACCGAGCATAGAATGAGTTCAGATTTTCCGCTAGGGATGCGTCGGCACTCAGTCGAGGGGGTTCTGCCCTGGTAGTCTGTGATAGTCCGTAGCCCCTGGCATAGCCATCTGGTATTGCGCTGCTCCATCTGCAACCCCATTCTGTCTCTGTACCTCCTCTTAGCATCCATTGTATTCGTCCATGTGGCCAAATACGAGGCCGGAGTTGTAGGCAGCAGTGCGGGCGTTCAGGGTGTGGCGGATGGACCCACCGACCCACGGTTTTTGATTGGGAAAGGACCTTTAAGGAACTTTAACCGCGGGGACGATGGTGTCTGCTAGCGTTGCTATGAAGCTCGTCACTCCGTCCGACGTCACTGGAACTAGATTGGAACATGTCCCAGTCAAAGTCACTCAGGGGGTCCTGAAGATCGGCCTCTGTTTGGTCAGACCACCGCTTTACTCTCTTCGTCCCTACCGCCTCCCCTACTATCCTTTGTTTATACTCCGGCAGCAGGGAAATGGTGGCATGGTCCGACTTGCCAAACGGGGGAAGAGAGGCAGCCTTGCAGCCTCTCTTGAACGGCGTATATCAGTGGTTCAATGTTCTTTCTCCCCTGGTAGCACACGCAATGTGCTGATGGAAGTTCAGCATGACTTTCTTTAGGTTGGCCCTATAAGTCCCCCGCCACCACCATATCCGTGTCAGGATGTTGGGTCTGGTACCGACAGAGCACATCATGAAGGACCGATAGTGCCATGTAGGATGTAGACGGCTGTAATGATGACGGTGCTGAACTCCCGGAGAAGATAGAATGGACGGCAAGAGATTGTCAGATGCTCCAGGTTCGGCGAGCAGGAACGAGAAAAAAAATATCCTTGGGTTTGCACCACTGGCTGTTATGGTCATGAAGCAAACCCCTCCACCCTCAGATTTAACTAACTCTTCCGTCCTGTCCATTCGGAAAACAGAGAAGGACTCGGTCAGGCAAATGACTTGATCGGTCAGACAAAAGACGTTACAGTCCTTTATGTCGCGTTGGAACTTAATCCTCACCCTAACATCATCCAACTTATTTTCCAGAGACTGGACATTAGCTAGAAGGGTGCTGGGCAGAGGTGGACGGTGGGTCTGGACTGTCAGCCTGTTCCGGACACCCCTCCGTAGTCCAAAGTTAATGTCCAGAAGTGTATCTCGCTTGTATGTTGTTAGTGTCGATGTATTTGTGCAAAAGAAGATAATACCAAAAAAAAAGCACAATCCCCGCCGAGCTACTGGCTTGTAATGGCTAATCACACTCACATCTGGTGGTATAACAGGGCCCCTTTCAGTATATATTGATGCTAATACGGCGGGTGTGTGGTTGGGTGTGTTGTCCATGGTGGTGGGTGTGTGGTTGGGTTTATTGTGCATGGTGGTGGCGGCGGTGTGGTTGGGCGTCTTACTGCTGGATACGCTGAGCGGGGAGGGAGAGCAGGTCCTCCAGGGAGCAGTTGTGCAACTCGGGCCGGCCCTCCTGCAGGATCTTGAAACGTCTGAAGGCTTTGTTCTTCTTCAGCTGCGTCTGCGTCCAAGGAAGCAACACAGACATTTAGAACGCAACTGTAGCCATTTGACCCGGTAAGACGCGTAATGCATTGCAGTTTGCTACTATGTAAAAAAGAAAAGAAAATCAGTAATGATATAATAATAATAAACATTTCTATAGGTGCTTATGTCACAGAGAACAGAAGAATGGTCTTCTTGATAGTGTTTTAAACATAAAATAAGTGAACCCCCTGTTTCAGCTCAAATTCGCCCAAAAAAATATGTTTTGGGCCAAGAGTTATACATTATCCCCATGGTTACGATCCACTCCTTTTGTGGTACTTTTTTTAAGCTAGTGGTCGTTGTGTGTGAGCATTTTAAGGAGCCATGTTGGATATGAAGTCTCAGAGAAGCTTAACCCTCTCTCGTGGACATCCACACACCTTGACGCCAGTGTCCCTTCATCACAACGTTGAAGTGTCGCCAAAAAGACAACAGTTCAAAACAACACGTTTGTTTATATGTGGGATTTGGTGTTCACTGCCCCTTTAATATGGCGGCAAACTCGGAAACAAATGAACACGGCATAATGAACTGAACCGATGTACCCTTCAGCTCACCACCAATCACACGTCGCTCCGTCATCATCAACCGTTTTGTTTTTTCCCGCCATCCAGCTCATGTAGAACTCAGCAGAGCCCCCCCCCCCACACACCTCATGTCACTTTCAGGAAATATCCCCACCTCCACCCCGACCCCCACCTCGACCATCACCACAAATCACCTTCTTGTCACTCGTTACTCCGGCTTGCCAGTTATGGCGTGGAATGGGGAATGCGCCAGTTCCATTAAATATGCATCTACACATCATGTCAACACGAGTGCATGTCAACCTTTTCCAGTGAGGGTGGGGTGGGGGGGACTTATCTTGTCATCCGTGTCAGTCAAGCGATTCACTGCAGCTCACTGGGTTTTAAAACCTATCGTGCCTATCGGTGGTAGTGCTGCAATCCTACCTGATCTGTTTCCTAGCATCCCCCCCAAAAAAATTACCACACACACACACAGACAGAGAGAGAGAGAGAGAGAGAGACAGAGAGAGAGAGAGAGAGAGACAGAGACAGAGACAGAGAGAGAGAGACAGAGAGACAGGGAGAGAGAGAGAGATATAGATATATATATATATATATATATATAGGGGTCATTCTGGACAACTTTTCACCATCAGAATGGGAGGAGGGGGATGGTGTAGGCGACACGGCTAGATGTGGTGCACACGGAGGGGCATGCACAATGTGGTCTTTCCACGTGCATGCGAAACGCACCACAGCCACAGATGTTTAACTGTTCATTACTGGCCGTGAGGGGCAGCTGGAGTCAGGCCCGGTGGGGCAGACAGGTGGTGAATCAGTGGGATGATGGCGCGGATGTGAGGGGAATGAGCGATCAGGTGGAGGAGCTGCTGCCAGTTGTGAAGTGAACCGAGGTCGTACATTAAGAGACGGCAGCGGTGATGACGGCTTGGGTGTAGGTCTGTCTACATGTACATACATACGACGAGCTCACCGCTAGCCATGTTGTAAGCCCTCCTCCTCCTCAACTCTTTTTATTTCTGCCCTTGCAACGGGACCTTTTTGCTGAAATTACCTCAAACTAGTGGAGGGGAAAGGTTTATCGTTTTGACTCATTGGAGAAATTGATTTAACTCGGTCGCCCCGAGTAAACAAACAAGGGTGTCGCGGAAAGCGCACGGAACGGTGTGAAGCCAATTACGCCGCTGTCGACCTGTGTGTGTATGTGTGTGTGTGTGTATGTGTACAAGTGTGCGCACAAGATTGGGTCGGTAAGGTGGGATGGGGGGGATGGGGGGGGGAGGTCGACACCAACTTGCACGGCTGGGTCCATAATCAATGAAATCGGGTCAATATGCAGGCAGACACATCCGCGCTCTTAATTAAGACAATTACATCTTTGCAGCGTTGCGGCCATTAAAGCAGATGCTGCTAGCCGCCTGCCGCTCTACATGAGCATCACTAGCAGTCACCGCTAATGGACCTCCTGAGACACACGGCACCCAGGAAAGGTTAAGCAGCGAAGGACACGCACACACAAGGCACAGATACCATGCCAAGTAGCGCCTTGTGTGAATCCCACCGCGTTCCATTAGCATAAAGCTTTGGCAAGGTTAGTCATGTTTGTTTTAGCGATGTTGACTTGAACGTTCACCCAGTGTGACCACAGTTTGGTCACACAGTCTGCTGAAGACATTGTCATCAATGTAAATGACGTTTATTTTCAGTAAACAACGTAAATCCTATACAGAATTGATGTGGAACCAACAATAAATAAAAAGTCTCTCAAGGCCGCTGAATTCTTGGAGGAGACATTTTTTGCTACTGTGAGCAGCGGCTAAAAAGGTTCACACCTCCTGAAGTGTCATTTTAGAGTGTCTCACGCCTATGTCAATTTAACATTTTAAGATTTTGACGTTTGATTATTTCTGCACTCTGCGACAAGATATGGCGATTCATAGCGGCGAGTGTTCCCCTTACCACGAGAATCTTCCTGGCACTGTACATGTTGTCCACGTAGCAGTTGTAGTGGTGGAGCTGGGGACAGAACTGCTCGAACCCTCGGCCGAAGTAGCCGTTCTCCACGTGGACCAGCAGAGACCTGCGCGGGGGGGGGGGGGGGGGGGGGAAGTATCTTAAAATCAGTGCCCGGGAACACATGAGACTGTCCTGTAAAGCAGTGAAGTAATGAGCAGCTAGAACAACTGTGTTGGCAGACAGCAGTTGCGATCAAGACACAGTTCCTCTGACAGGGGACCACAGAAGAGCTAAAGTAACCAACACCACATATTCTTCCTGAGCACCCCTGACGTTTTGCACGTTTGTTTCAAACTCCTCTATTCCACACTCCCAGCCCACCCCCTGCCCCGGTGAGTATTTAGCCCGGAGTCAAACAACACAGGACTTTGAGTTAGCGCCACCCCCCAACCCAGAATGCATTTCTGCCTCCGCGTCGGCGCAAATAATAAATAAATAAATAAATGAATAAAAAGGGAGGAGGAAATGGGTATTTAAATAAATCAAGACGGGGAGAACTGAGGCGTTGCAAAGCACACATGTTTGGGGAGAAGACTGTTTGGTGGATGTTGAGCAAAGTTCAGAAGGGCCCACTTCCTCTCTCACTTAACGGTGGGGCTTAGCACGGCAAGATTCCCCCACCCTCCACCACCACTCCTCCTCCACCTCTACCTGTGGGTGGAGGTGGTGTTTATACCACGGGCCCCCTTTCTCCCCCTGTGGGTGACATATTATTTACGGGGGGCTCTGCCTGCAGGGCACCCGGGGCTCACGCTTTGTAGCAGGGGGGGGGGGAGAAACACCGCCTGCCAAGCGCACGGAACAAGAAAACAGCTCCATCAAGGCGGTAGGCAAAGCGCAGTCGCTCAGCAATGTCAGCCGCATTACAGAGACATGGACGCAAATGGTTGGGGGTGTTGACACTTGTGAAGGAGCTTGTTATCCAAACTTAGAGTAAGTACCGCGCACACGCACAAGCACACAACCTTCCCCTCTCTAATGATGTTCCCAGAGACTTTGCGTTGCACGCTGGAAGAGGGAGCACTTTGGCGTTGAAGTTGATTTAAATAGATTTTAATGAAGTTGCGCGAAAAGGTAGCCTCTGTTCATTATCAGCCCGTACCGGAGCAGTTGGAGAGAGTTCTAACAAGGGCAAAGGGCGGGAAAAACAGTCTCTCTCTCTCTGTGTGTGTGTGTGTGTGTGTGTGTGTGTGTGTGTGTGTGTGTGTGTGTGTGTGTGTGTGTGTGTGTGTGTGTGTGTGTGTGTGTGTGTGTGTGTGTGTGTGTGTGTGTGTGTGTTGTGCCAGAGGCTATTATGATAAATATGAAATTATGAATCCCTTTTTTTTTTTTTGGTCTCCACAGCAATTAAATTGTCTGGCCATCAGTTGTAGATAGCATTAGCATTCGCCGTGTGTGCCGCTAATCCACATTAATTCGGAACAGCCGCGACATCTGGGCTGAATGCTAGCCTCGACCGAGCGATCCCGGACAGCGTGGCTTCATTTGTGGACAGCCGAGACAAATTGTCGTCGGAGATGTAAATAAATAAGAGTACAGGAAAGAAATATTAATAAAAGAAATGACACAGAAACAGAAGAACGTCAAACGCTAACGCCACGGAGGAAGTAATTAGACCTCGGCACACGCACAAACTAAAAATAACCTTCTGAAACACCTGTGTACAACATAAAAGCACGTATAAATTTACGCGTTACGGCATCTAAAACGCACAAAACACACACCCCCCCCCTGGCCAATCCAGCGCACAAACTGCAATGGTGCTTGTCGCTACCATTACGCCTTTTCTCCCTATTTTGGCGGTTAAAAAGAGGTCATTATTGAGATTACAGCATCTATTCCTGGATCACATTCATATCCACATTAAGAAAAACCTTCCCCTCTCCCTCCATCCCCTCTTTCTCCTCCTCCGGGATTTTCAACTTTCAATTTATTTTTTTTAATGTTGTGCTACTTAATGATAGGAGAGGGGGATTGGGGGGTTGGGGGTTGCAAGTGACAGCTCTTTCAAGTTGCTTATCCCAGTTTGTTGTGTGTAGCAGTCGGCCATAATTGGCTCACTCTTTCCATTTCCTGGTCTCCGGTCCCTGACAGTAACAACCGACGAGATCAGTGGCTGGCGGAGCATTATAGTCTTATTCAAATATATAGATGCGTACATTTTACCGTTTGTGTTCTGCGTTGCTTTGCAATGGTTTGTTTTGTATTAACAAAAAAAAAACATCCACCCAAATTTTTTATACAACAGCAGAGATGTAAATTGTGGCGAAAACCGACAAACAAAGTAGTGTTTGTATCACAGAGACATTGGCTTGTGGATTATTTGCCAACAAGCTCCTTGCAAAAGTACGGATGAATCAAAGCCCAAAGTGCACTACCAAGGTTCAAGTTGAGGCGGAAGTAGCTCAGGAGGTAAGAGCGGTTGTCTGGCAACGGGAAGGTTGCCAGTTCGATCCCCGGGCTCCGCCTACCTAAGCGTTGAAGTGTCCCTGAGCAAGACACCTAACTCTAACTGCTCCTGACCTGTTGGTTGTTACCTTGCATTGTGTTGACACCGCCGTCAGTGTATTAATGGGTGTATGTCAGGCAACTGTAAAGCGCTATACAAAAGCAATTCATCCATTTTCAAGTTGCGAGTGACTGGGTGAACTCTGACCCAGACACTGAGAAGCATATGTTTTAGCAAGCACCTCCGATGCAGAATGTCTCACAATACTGACCTCACAACATGCACACAAGCAATACTCAGCAGTGTACTGCAATACAATTGTATAATATTATAATAATACAATATAAATCCAACAAAAAGGTAATACTACCCACCAGAAGGCTGGCTGATGATAAATAAAATCAATACTTTATAATACAAAGACAATTATCCACACTGTAGAAATCATCATCAATTACCTTTTTTAAAAAGGGATACGTGGCACGTAGTGACAGACTTTAAACTAAGAGTTTATGGAAGGCGTGAAGAGAGAGAGCGAGTGGATGGTGGAGAACAGAACAGAGCGTGAGATAGGAGAGAGGGGGTAGGTGGGGTGGGGTTCTGCAATCAATCACAGAACAGGGCCAAGTCAGTCTCCGTGCTAACGTCTCTCCGTGGACCGCTTGCCTAAATAGAGCGCTTGCCATTATGTTTCCACCATTGATTCAATAAGGCCCGGCATAATGAAGATGTATGGCAGCCGGCGAGCTCTTTATCCAATAGATCACACGGGGTAATTCATACCTCTGTCTTCATTGGACTGCTCTGCTCTCCGCACCCAATGGAGGGAGGGAGAGGGAGACCGAGAGAACAGCAGAGGGAGTGAGGGAACAGGAGAGAGAGAGAGAGAGTGGGAACCGTAGAGCGAGAGAGTGAGGACTGGAGAGAGAGAGGGAGAGAGAACAGGGGGGAGAGGGAGAGAGAACAGGGAGAGATAACAAAGAGAGAGAGAACAGGGGGGATAGAGAGAACAGGAGAGAGAGACTAAGGCCTCGACTCAGGATAGGAGGATGGGGGCGGGGGGGGGACCCCAAGGGACTACGCAGGATCCATTATTTAGTTTCTCCAGGATGAAATTGCCACACATCCTTGCACTGCTGTGCGATTGTTTAACATGCAGAATATTTTAATATTAAACTCCACCGCCACTTCTGCCTGTGTCTGGGAGACGATTTGAGCAGGAAGAGAGAGAGAGATAGAGACAGAGAGGTACACAGTTGTTGGTACAGGGATGAGAAGACAATAAATAAACTAAATTAAAAAGCAAAAACTCTTCATTTCCAAGCTGATAATGAAGAGGTATAATTGTGCACAGATGTGAGTTGGTTAAGCGGCACAGATTTTCGGCACTTTTGGGGAATTTAACAAACGCAATTTTAAACTTGCCTGAAACTTAATCACGGTGACTTGTGACAGCGCGTGTAGCATTGAATTTAAAATACATTTGAAAGAATATACATTTAATTGCTGGCAAAAAGTTGCACACACGTAAACAGAAACGTACTTGTGCTTGAGCACCAGGTGGCAGATTTAAATTGAACACAAATGCATCCCTTTATCAAACACGCTTTTAGTCTCTGTGATATTGAGCTATTTATTATTGCAATCAAATCAGGGATTGCTACATGATAAACTTATGAAGTCAAAATACCATTAGGTTGAAATATGGGGTACATATAACTTCAGATAGGAATTTCAAAACTTTTTCATGAACACTCCAGGACCAATTTTAAAAGATTGTTTTCAATAAACTTAACTGCTTTTGTAAGAAAATACACATGAATGATATCACTTTCTCTGACAACTTTGTGTTTTCTTTATGTGGATACAAATTAACATAAAAAAAATTGGACATTGCTTTAAAAACGCAAGCCGTTTAATAAATCCAACTCCAAAATAGTAAAATACTTTATATGTACAGGACATTTATTCTGATCATAATATATTTACAGAAAACGACAAGTGTGGGTTTTATGTTGATGCAACGCCAAAAGATGATAATATCGACCTCCTGGCAGGGTGCTGGCTCACTTTTCCGCCAGCATACCCCGACACCAGGGAAACGCAAAATGCGAAAATGTAAGATTTCAGTTTGCCACGTCGTCGATAACCGAGCGATTTGCCATTCACAAAAACAGCACATATCTTTTCAGCCTTCTTTTCGGCAAAGCGCTAACTTTTTAAAGAGCGCTCCAGTGTGCTTGCTTCCATTAGCTTCATTGCAGCCGAGCCTGTCTGGATCAATGCAGTCTAGACCTGAAGCGAGAAAACTTTCTCTTTCTGCTCTCCCCACACACCCCACCACCCTCAACTCTACCCTCCTCAAGTACTTATGTACTGTTGTGTTAGAAGCCGATACAATCGCTCGCAGGCCTGCTTGCTTGCTTCTCGGGTGGAGGTCAAGGATTCATCAATTAATAATGGAGGACTCCAAAATGACTAGTTTATGCAGCGGCCTTGCACTAACACGTCTAAGCCAAATTTCAAGGCGCGGCAGTGCAGCCAGGCCGACGATTGATTGGGCCTATTAA
The DNA here is from genome assembly GCA_002895965.2 of Coryphaenoides rupestris. Taxonomy (NCBI): domain Eukaryota; kingdom Metazoa; phylum Chordata; class Actinopteri; order Gadiformes; family Macrouridae; genus Coryphaenoides; species Coryphaenoides rupestris. Next base: position 76,880 of record PIJE02000179.1, on the reverse strand, counting down.
ATATACGATAGATACTAGGGATGCAAGGCATACAAAAAAAAGTAATAATTGAATGCACAGTCAAAATCTCAGAGAGTAGCAGAGTACTCGTAATGGTTTCTGCTAATTTGCCAATCGAAAGTCAGTTTTAATCTGTATTTTATACAGTCCATGTGTGTTACACCGACACCGGCGCTCGGCTGGTCATGCAGTGTTTGATCTGTTTTTTTTTTTACTGTTGTATAGCTAGCGGGATACACTTCTAAAAAGCAAGTGGATTGCATTTATATAGCGCTTTTATCTGCTTTGCGTTGCCTCACATTCACCCATTCATACATACTCCGATGGCAGTGTCAAACGTGCAAGGCAACAGCCAGCTTGTTGGAAGTATTTCGGGTTCGGCGTCTTGCTCAGGGACACCTCAACACTTGGCTAGGGGAGACAGCGACCTTCCGACAACTGCTCTACTCAGTTCTACCACAAACTCTACAACGCATTCGCACACATCCAAGATTTATTTCTTACATAAACATACTGTACATCTTGAAAGTTGAATTGGAGGGATCAGAATATGTAGAATATTTTCGGTAAAAAAAACAGCACAAATTAGAAAAAATAAAACAAAGAAGTCAGTAAAAAAATATGTAAAAATACATATAGAATGACAAATATAGAATAAGGCGAGTACAGAACATGTACAGTTGTGGTCAAAAGTTTACATACACTTGTAAAGCACCTGTATGTCATGGCAGTCCAAAGTTTCCCATAATTAATCTACATCTATAATCTACAACTCTTATTTTTCTGTGATAGTGATTGGAGCACATACTGTACTTCTTTGTCACAAATAACATTCATGAAGTTTGGTTCTTTTATGAATTTATTATGGGTCTACTGAAACTGTGACCAAATCTGCTGGGTCACAAATATACATAGACATGAATGATCAATTTATGTGATGTAGAAAGTTGTGTCAATCAAATGATCTTTGTGGCCTCTTAACTTCTTGTGAGTGATTATGATTGACTACAGCTGGTGACTTCTCTGAGTCCATTTAAATATGACTCATTTGATACAATCATTAGACTCAGACACAAACACTACAATGGGAAAGTTAAAGGAGCTCAGCACGGATCTGAAAAAGTGGATCATTGACTTGAACAAGTCAGGAAAGTCACTTGGAGCCATTTCAAAGCAGCTACAGGTCCCGAGATCAACTGTGCAAGTATAAAGTGCACGGCACAGTTGTGTCACTGCCACGATCAGGAAAAAAAACGCAAGCTATCGCCTGCTGTTGAGAGAAAATTGGTCAGGATGGTCAAGAGTCAACCGAGAACCACCAAAAAGCAGGTCTGCAATGAATTAGAAGCTGCTGGAACACAGGTGTCAGTGTCCACAGTCAAGTGTGTTTTACATCGCCATGGGCTGAGAGGCTGCCGTGTAAGAAGGAAGCCCTTGCTCCAGAAGCCTTAAGGCTGGACTGAAGTTTGCTGCTGATCATATGGACAAAGAAAAGGCCTTCTGGAGGAAAGTTCTGTGGTCAGATGAAACAAAAATGGAGCTCTTTGGCCACAATGACCAGAAATATGTTTGGAGGAGAGAAGGTGAGGCCTTTAACCCCAAGAACACCATGCCTACCGTCAAGCATGGTGGTGGTAGTATTATGCTCTGGGCCTGTTTTGCTGCCAATGGAACTGGTGCTTTACAGAAAGTAAATGGAATAATGAAGGAGGATTACCTCCAAATTCTTCATAGTCAGCCAGAAGGTTGGGTCTTGGGCACAGTTGGGTGTTCCAACAGGACAATGGCCCCAAACACACATCAAAAGTGGTAAAGGAATGGCTAAATCAGGCTAGAATTAAGGTTTTAGAATGGCCTTCCCAAAGTCCTGACTTAAACCCCATCGAGAATGTGGACAGTGCTGAAGAAACAAGTCCATGTCAGAAAGCCAACAAATTTAGCTGAACTGCACCGATTCCGTCAAGAGAAGTGGTCAAAGATTCAACCAGAAGCTTGTGGATGGCTACCAAAAGCACATAATTGAGGTGAAAATGGCCAAGGGACATGTAACCAAATACTAGCATTGCTGTATGTATATTTTTGACCCAGCAGATTGTCACATTTTCAGTAGACCCATAATAAATTCACAAAAGAACCAAACTTCATGAATGTTTTTTGTGACAAAGAAGTATGTGCTCCAATCACTATCACAGAAAAATAAGTGTTAAGAAATGATTGGAAACTCTGGACTGCCATGACATACATGTTCTTTACAAGTGTATGTAAACTTTTGACCACAACTGTATGTATACATGTATGTAAGTCATAAGTCATAAGCATGTGTCTTATGTCATAAGCACGTGTGCACTGGTGTGGTCAGAGTTCACAGTCCTGATGGCCTGAGGAAAGAAACTGTTTTAGTGTCTCTGTTCTAGCAGCATGTCTGCGGAGGCGCTTGCCTGACCACAGCAGTTGGTTGTTGGGGTGGTGAGGATCTTTCATGATCCTGCAGGCTTACCTGGAGTACAGGTCCTGCAGGGTGGGGAGTGTACCCTCTGCAGAGCCCTCCTGTCCTGAGAGGAGCTGTTGCCAAACCAGGCAGTAAGTGATGCTTCCTCTCAGGATGCTCACCTCCGCACAAGCGTAGAAGGTCTGAAGGATCCTCCAGGAGAGGTAGAGGTGCTGCTTCACCTTCCTCAATGTGTGTAGTCCAAGTCAGAACCTCTGCAATGTGGACTCCCAGGTACCTGAAGCTGCTCACCCTCTCCACAGCAGTCCCATTAATCCCCAGTGGTGTGCAAGTCCACTGATGTTGTTGCGTCCTCCTAAAGTCCGCAATCAGTGCCTTAGTTTTGGAGACATTCAGCATGAGGCTGTTGTCTTGGCATCAGAGTGAAAGGTTAGCAACTTCGTCTAGGTAGGCTTTCTCATTGTTACTGGAGATCAGGCCCACCACCACTGTCATCGGAAAACTTGATGATGATGTTGGAGCTGAACCTGGCCACACAGGGAATACAGCAGGGAGGATGCAACCCTGGGGGGACCCTGTGTTCAGGGTGAGGCGTCTGGAGGTGTGTCTGCCCAACGAGATTTGTGCATTACATTTTTTTGGGGCTGCATAGTTGCATTGGTTTAGCTGACACACAAAACAAGAAAAGCTGGTGTGTGTGGTTTTTTTTCATTTCCACCCCCCGTTGGGTAACCTGAAGGCAAGTACAATTGACATACAACAATTTATCAATAGAGGTGGGAGGGAGAGAGGGGGTTAAAAAAACAACAGGCAGAACCTACTAAGCATCGATTCGGGCAAATGGTGGAGATAAGGATTTTCACGGCGCAAACTCAAGAGTTGATTTTGACTACATTTGAAGGCGAGAGACCAATTACCAAACCTCTTCCTACCTCCTCCTCCTCCTCCTCCTCCTCCTCACATCCGTTAATAAAGCCCCCCCCCCTCCGCCTCCACCACCCTCTTCAGAGCACAGATATCCATTTAATTATTTAGACGATACTTACTGGTTTACTGAATGGATGGCTTTAATTGAACTGAAGACGCTCTCCAGAACGCTCTGCCTCAGGGTCCCTTTGGCCTTCAGAATGTCCACGAAGTACTGGTGGGGAAACGACAGGAGGAGGAGGAGGGCAGAAGGGGAGGGAGGGAGGAAGAGAGCCAGACTTAAACGGAGAGCTTTTCCGACATTTGTACGGAAAAGAGAACTCTGTTGATACAACGGTTTCCTCCTCTCCTCCCGCCCACCCACCCACCACCTGCCCCATAGACAGACACACACAAACAAACAAACAAACGATGCGAACGCACACTCCATTCTCCACCCCGAGGTCATCATCCCCGCCCCTCTCCTTCTCCTCCCTCCAACCCCCTCCCCAGACATCCAGAGCACAGAAGCACAATTTAACCTGAGCACCCAAAGGCGAAGACGAACGTATGCGCAACGTACACCAACAAAGAGCAATTAAGAGATTTAAACGCTGAGATTCGGATGTTTATTCCCCCCCGATATTCCCGCCCCGGAGCCTGATTCCCACTCCGGTCCGCGTTACAGCGCAATGGTCGGAGCGGTGAAAAAGTGCCAATGATGCAGATCTTACCGCTACAACTCCAACATGCCGCAGACAATGTGGGGGGGGGACAGCTGTGGCAGTTTCAGGCCATTTGAAGTGGAAATGGGATTAGCAAATTAAAGGCGTGTTAAGGCATGGAAAGGGCCTCTAATTGGTGCGCCGTTGCGAGTCATTATTTATTAATGAGGTGGTATGGAAAGGGGGTAAAAAGATTATTTGGAGTGGGGGGAGGTGGTGGTGTAGACTAGAGGTCTAGACTGCAGCTCTCAATGCATAGAATATACATACGATAACAATGTTACCTTGAGCACTGTGCGTCCTGTTGGGGACCTAATGAGAACTCGCCCTCATCCACCACCGCCCCCTCTCTCTTTCTCGCTCTTCAGCAGAGATAGTTCAGCAGATGCACATATTTATTGGGTAACCTTGGGCCGCCTAACAGGTAATTGCAGCATGAGACTTTTTTTGGTGGCGTTTTTTTCCCCCTGCTGCAGACGGTGCCTATTTTCCCCCCTCCATTCATTCCATGCTACTTAATTGCATCTTTTTCCCCCCTACCTCCAGCCTCCGAAGGATTCAAATTACTTGTGTACAGGCCCGTCTTGAAGAGCAGCAAAGCCCCAGTCAAGTAAATGCTAATCTTTTTTTTTTTTTTTTTTACTTTCGTTGTTGTCACACAGAGACATGTGCACACACACACACACACACTGTATATAATGAATCCCCAGCCTTGTGTGGCTTGCTGTAGTAGCAGGTCGGCAATACAAGCACCTGGAAACACGCAACAGAATATTCTAGCCCCATTAGGTGATGTTGAACAATGTGTTGCTATTGTCATTTGTTTCTGGGTGAGAGGGAAACAGAGTACAGCAAGGCGATGGGTGATAAGGAAGAATTTTATATTTAAGATAAGATAAAACTTTATTAATCCCTACCTCTGTGCCAGAGGTTGCATAGCAATAGAATAATAAACAATAGAGAAATAAACAATAGAAAAGTAAAAATAAAATCTACAGTGAGTCTGAGCCTAAGAGAAATCGACAAATATAGGTAAGATAAGATAAGTTGGTAATGGTATTGGGAAATGGTGTCGCACATGAAAAATATTGCACATTTGGATGATATTGTAACAATCTTTATGTATATATTCCTTTATGTATATTATTATGTAATATTCCCACGGCCATTTTTTTTTATATAAAATGATATATATATATATATAAAATATTTGTAGGCATGAGTTCGACTTTCGTCCAGCCTGCCCCCATTAATCAGTTCTCTGACCCAGAAAGAACTACAGAATTTGGTGGCATTTGGCACTGCAAATCTGTCCCGTGCCACTAACAAAAAATTATAATTGGTGGTACTGCTGCCACTTTAGTCATATTTTGGTCAAACAGTTGGCAGAATTTGTTAGATTATTGATAATTCTCTGTGAACTACAAGGTAACAACCAACACGTCAGGAGCAGGTAGGGTTAGGTGTCTTGCTCAGGGACACCACGACACTTAGCTAGGTGGAGCTCAGGGATCGAACGAGCAACCTTCCAGTTGGCAGACAACCACTCTACCTCCTGAGCTACTGCCGCCCCCATTTAAAAAACATAATAAAAAAATGGTTGCACCTTATTACCATTTTTATATCGTATATATACACTTTGATTTCACATGAAATGCCGCCAAAAAAGGTGAGGCACAATTTGGTGGTTTTTGTGCCACCAAAGTATGTGCTAGCAGCACTGCCTGTCACTACCAAGTGTAAAATGTTCATCTGGGGCAGCCCTGCCACGTATAAAAGCCACTCACATACATACATACATGCATACATACATCAGCATAAAGCAACATACTGTGTTGACCAGCTCCAGCTGCTCGCAGTAGCGCTGCTCCGACTGCACCAGCTCGCGGGCCACGCGGCTCCTCTTCCGGCCCCAGCGATCCCTCTGCTCCTGGATGACCCCAGAGGGGTCGCTCACGCCCGGGCTGAAACTCATGGGTCCTGGGAGGATGACGGCGACGACGACAACAGAGATGGGAATTTCGAGGCTGTGATGGTGTTGATAGAGAAGATATACACATACGTAGATATGCAATAGAGGGGAGGAACAGAGAGGAGGGTTAGAACTGAAATTACTATTTTGTAGGGCTGAACGATACGGTCAAAAATAAAAAAAGTGATTATTTTGACAGATATTGTGCTAAAAACAAACTTGCAGGTGCAAAAACATTGCACCTGCAGCACTTAAGTACTTAGTTTATAATGGTGCTATAAATGTAGATCTTAGCCTTATCCAAAAAGTGCAGCTCCTGGATGTTGCACTTGGCCATATTGCGATTTCGATTAATTGTTCAGCCCTACTATTTTGCCTTTGACCTTTTATCCAAGGCGAATTCAAATAGATTAAGGCGCATTGGGGATATTGGGGATCGAACCTAGAACATTTAGCCCAGGGGTCAAACATGTGAAGTTTTGCAGGATTTCAGAGCTAGAATTCCTTGTCATCCTGTTATCCTTTAAGATGCCCCCCATGGTGAACAATGGCATGTCACCCCAACTAAACAGGATAGGCAGGTCCACAGTACCTCTTCCTCCACACAGAGGAACAGACCAACGCAGACGCAGCTGAGGATGGTGGGGGGGGGGGGGGGGGGTCTGACTATGTTACAACAAGCTCAAGAATGCAATGAGCAAATGGTCTCCGGCCACAAAGCGACCACTCCTAATACCAAACTGAGAGGAAGATACGTTAGTTACAATGGCTCCTTTGGGATGAAAAATAAAAAATACTCAAATCATCCATTTATACATGTATTGTATTATATATTCAATAACTACACAAACTTTAGTCACAGGATCACTCCTTTGTTCTGCTCGTTATACACTCAAAAGAATCTAAAGTTTTTTACCCAGCTGTCACCTTTTAAACTATTTGTATTAGCCTACTAGAGCTGCTCTCATTCAAACTGTGAGAAGGTTGTCTGAGCTACAGTGTGATTGTGCCGGGTCTGTGGGATCAGAGATCATAGGCAGAGCTTAAATCTATCTAGAAATGTTCCAAAGAGGGCGCGTCTTGAATTAAAACATCCAGAGGCGTTTAAAGTGTCCATGTTGGAAGTGTTCCTTGGACATGGAAGTTGTGCTGTTTTGTAAAATCAGGGCAGAAAAGTTAAGTTAAATTAGAAAAGTTACATTATGCTTGAGAGTGACAAGGCAACGTGACGTGTAGACGGACTGTCAGCGGTGGAGCAGATAGTTGGAGGACTCAACAGATGCCGATTTGCGTCAAGCGGTTCAACATCTCAGACGACGACGACGACGACAGACTGGACGGCTGCACACACTGCGCATCACCGGCTGAGTGACAACAAGACGCTTGGTCTGTCATCCAAAAACGAGGCGTTTTTACAAATGTAATATAAATACAAATCAAACGTAGAAAGCTCAAGTGCTCACTCCCTCGTCACCATCTGTGAGCCCAACACTTACATCTCCAACAGTTGCTGGTGGGACTCCGTCATGTTAACACGGACTCACTTTGTAACTTCTGTCACATTTACTGTGACAACATTCCCTTCCGACGATAGGCTCATATATATATATATATATATATATATATATATATAGAAAGGAACGGGCTACTAATTCATACGCATAACTTTTATATACATGAGTTAGTTTGTTAATAAAGCGTGAAACCCCCACCTTATGTCAACGTCTTCTTTTCAAAAAATTTCGCCAGCCAGCGCGCTCTTTCAGTTTGAGTTGTCGCGCTTCCGGGTGTACGTGCAAGGTGATTGGTTCCTGTCGACGGGGCGTCACCTGGACGTCCCCCCCCCACGTCCCCGCCCACCCACCAGTTTGTGTGCGTGTGTGTGTGTGTGTGTGTGTGTGTGTGTGTGCGTATGTAGGCTATGTGTGTATGTGTGTGTATGTGTGTTGTGTATGTGTGTGTGTATGTGTTGTGTATTTGTGTATGTGTATGTGTGTGTGTGTGGTGGGTGTGTGATGTGTGTGTGATGTGTGTATTGTGATGTGTGTGTATGTGGTATGTGTGGTGTGTGTTGTATGTGCGTGTGTATGTGTGTATGTGTGTGTGTATGTGTGATGTATGTGGTTGGTATGTACTGCATGTATGTACTGCATGTATGTACTGTATGTATGTATGTAGGCCTACTGTATGTATGTATGTAGGCCTACTGTATGTATGTATGTAGGCCTACTGTATGTAGTTCAACAAGAATTCAGGCCTACTATTGAAACCATATCGCCCTACTAATTTGCTATGACCTTGCTTTTCAACATGCAGGCCTACTGTTGGGGATTAATTCACATGGTAATTTATCTTCACATTTACATTTACATTTAGGGCATTTGGCAGACGCTTTTATCCAAAGCGACTTTCAAAGAGTACATTTGTTGAAGGTAAAAGTAAAGTGCACCAAAGCATTTTCTTGGTATACATTACAAAATCATACCCCAGACACTGAAACAGTAGAACACGCGTCAATCCCCTTGAGGAATAATAACTTGCAAGCTAAACTGTTTCTGTCTACTGTACTCCTCCAACTGTAGCTGTACATTTTGTAGAAGTGAGAACACTGACCCCTAGTGTCAACAGAGGTGTTCAGACATGCTGAATGCATCATGCCATGTTAAGCCTTTACTTTTTGTTTTAATGTCAGTTTCCAAAGTATGGGATGGCAATATCTGCTTTTTTCATTCATTTGAATTCTTAATTTCTGTGTATACTTATAAATGACTTATAAATGTATACATTTCTGTGTAACAAACATTTTCCCCAACATTACATGAATATATCGGCTACACACACGCACAATTCACACAGACACACAAGCACACACACACACACACACACACACCACACACTCTAAGCATCTTTACAGGTGTCAATGGTTTATGCGGAAGCAATATTTGTTGCCGATATATCAGAGAAGAATACATTACAGCAGCTGCCGGTATTTTTCCATGAACAGAGGTTGGACTGTGGTTAACCAGCACCTCATCCCAGGTAATATGGGAGAGGCACGGAAAGTGAAGCAAAACACTGCAAATTGCTGAACGGATAAGCTGCATCTTTAATGAGAAGTTCATTAAAATGGATGACGATATTGGCGGGTCGGTCCTTTATTGTTTGCAATTTTATTGTGTTTCCACTACATTTGATATTATAATAATTGGCCCCATAACAGACCTGTGCAAATTAGGCCGATCTCTGCCTCCAGGCGATGTAAGCATGAGCAAGCAGTGGAGCGCAGACAAAGAGTCCTTTTTTTTGTTAACCCGAGGAAAGAAAGAAAAAAACCTAAGCGTCAATAATCTACAGAACCAAAGCGAGCCTCCCAAGGTTTCCCTTCGCCCTGCGGTGGCTTCTTCATACTGGCTATCGCCAGAGGACCTATAATTGACCTGTGACCTCTGGAAAACTTCCCCAGATGAAAGAATGCGATGTTTTCGTAATTCGACTTTTTGAGTGCCCTGTCCGGTATAGGACGGGGTTCCACGGCATGAATTATTCAACCACCACCTTTCGCTTTTGAAGTTGTCATTTGAAAAACCCACGGGTTGCAAGCCATGTTTGTTTTCAAGTAATAAAAAAAAGAAACAACACAATACAAAGTGTGTCACATCATAACAACACACAGACCAACATCCCTTCAGCCCGTAACGGGGGAAATTTGTGATGTCGAACAAACTTGTTTTTAACCGAATGCTGCCACTTTGAATAAGATAAAGTGTCTGTTGAGTGAAATGCAATTATCTACCTGTGTTAAAGGGGAAGGTGGCGGTGGTGTTGAGGGAGGGGACAAGGCCTTCATTTGTGTTTTAAATGCTTCAGTTCCAGCTCTTCAGCGAAAACTCTGGAGTTGTCATTGACAATGTTTTTGTCAAATGGTAATTATGTCGTCAAGGGTTGGCACTCGAACGTGGAGCTTCAAGGGTCCATACAAGTATGCAATTGCATTAGTTCGCTAAATTGGTGAGAAAAAAGAAGGAAAAAAAGAAAGATGTGCCAGGAAAACTTTTTCGCATGTCGTCAGACTGTGTTTGCTGTCGTAAGAAAGGGTCACGTCTACTCATGTGTAATGAATGCTTGCGCCTGATAACAAATTGCAAACCAGTGCTGTGCTCATCAACTGCTGTTCTTGTGTAAGCATTTTTCTGGGTGGGAATAGGGGTGGGGGTTGGGGTGGGAGTAGGGGTGGGAGTAGGGTGGGGGTGGGTGGGGTTGGGGTGGGAGTAGGGGTGGGGTGGGAGTAGGGGTGGGAGTAGGGGTGGGGGTTGGGGTGGGAGTAGGGGTTGGGGTGGGAGTAGGGGTGGGAGTAGGGGTGGGGGTTGGGGTGGGAGTAGGGGTTGGGTGGGAGTAGGGGTGGGGGAGTAGGGGTTGGGGTGGGTTGGGGTGGGGTAGGGGTTGGGGTTGGGGTGGGGGTGGGGTGGGGGTGGGGGGGACCTCATTAGAGAGAAACGTCTGTTTGGTGTTGGGAAAAAAAAGATGTATAAACAGATACACAAAACTCAAGTGTCAGTCATATTGTTTAAGCACTGTCAACACAGCAATGTATTTTGTAAAAAAAAGAAAGAAAGAAGAAAAAGCCTGAATATCCTCTGTGGTCTTTGTGGGTAATGATCAACTGTCATACCTGCAATTACGAAAAACCAGTGGATGACAGTGTTTCCTTTAAGCACGTCAATGAGGTTCCCGCCTAATTGGAGGTCTGGGGACACTATCTCGTGGCAAAGCTGTCGCTCAGTCGTCAAGCTTTTAAAAATTGGGCCGTTATTGAATTTCACGTTAAACCGCCAAAGGCCTGGGGGAACTGGGCTGTTCAGTCACTGGCCAGACGCCTGACATTGTTTTCGAGTTATACAATTATTGTAAATAAGTTCATATCCCTCTCGTGTCTCCCTGGTGAGCCTATAGGTACAGTTATGTTCAACATAAACATCTGGGCTTGTATTATAAGTCGATAGTGGTCTCGTTTATTTACTTTAGATTTAGAGTAATGTGAAGGCCTAGCTCGCCCTGTGGGGTCAAATGTACGTATCCATGCACGTCATGAACCTTAGGGAACCGACTCCCAAGTCAAAGTCGGGATTTTCCGCACAACGACCGTGGTTCACTCGGAAACAAACAAACAGCAAACATATTTTCACCACTCCCCCTATTTTTAGATCGCTTTTATCTCCTTATAATTGGTCTATTCTCAAGAGGTTATTATTTTTTTCTTCTTCTTCTTTTATTTCAAAGCAAGTCGCCGTGTTTTATTCTCATGCAAATAGGTTTGAGAGTGGGCCCTCGACGCATGTTTGCTTCCAACGGTTTATTAGCACGACGTAGCTTCTCATGTGTCTGTCATCATCGGGGCTGCTTCAACAGCCTCCAACAGATTCCAACAATAGGATTTTTTTTTCTCCCCACCACACTTCCATGTTCTATTTGTGTCTATGGTATCAGTTGTTACATTGCTTTGTCTCTCTGAAGAACATCTTGTGAAGACGGGAATTAGACATTCAAGTCTTTACGGTGCCCTGTTCAAGTGATATTGGCATACAGCTGATAGCCTCACGATATCTAAAACATCGCCCCTCTCCTCTCGGGAAAACAACTGCCTATTATAGCTCAGCATCTGTTTGTATAATCACTGATTGTCCAAATATAACACGAAGGTCTTTAGGACTTTGAAAGTAAGTCGTTACTGCAATTTACTCTTGTAATCTCCATATGTCTCCTTTGCCTCTAGAGATTTATTCAAAATCTGCAAACATTGTCCCCAATGAGTTGCCAGATCTGTGCCCCAGGTCACAGGACCATAGATCTCTAGCTTAGTTTTACTGTAATAATTACATGAATCATAAAATCATGTTCATATTTTATAAGTCTTTCGTGTTCTTCAGGGGTGGCCCTAGCAGTTAAACATGCTTTGCCTCCCTTTCATACAGATAGTGATTACTGATGGTGTGTGTGTGTGTGTGTGTGTGTGTGTGTGTGTGTGTGTGTGCTCGTGCGTGTGTGTTTTGATGGTGTGTTGTGTGTGTGTGTGTGATCTGATGGTGTGCGTGTGCTTGTGTGTGTGTGCGCATGCCATGTTTGTGTTTTAATGCTGTGTTTGTTACCAGGCGCTGGGCGAAACTACAGCTGTTTGTGACCAGACGATAGGCCAAACTACCACTCTGTTTGTTACCAGACCAGGAATCATTGACTGCGGAGATGTGCATCCTGAGGAAGACCATGAATCTAACACATATTCCTTATAATTTAGCATAACATGAACATGGTAGATTTGAACATGTAGGCATCCCTGTGCAAGATGCCCTAACTCCTGCCTGCTCCTTAATGACGTCTTCTGAATGGTGTATCAATTTGAATAATGAAGAACATGTCATCCATAGTTAGACCCTGCTGAAAACATGTTGGGTCTGGGGCAGAAAGGCCTGAGCTGGACCACACCTGCATCCAGACCTCCTCCAGGCCACCAGGGCCATCTCCTCACAAGTTCATCTCAGCCTCATCCTCAAGAATAAACCACTCCAGTTCTTCAGGTCAGTAGTCTACTGCTGGAGCTAACACTGGCTAGAAAGCCTTCAGATATGTTGGTAATTAACTACAGTTGTAGTAAACTGGTTACAACACTACTCGGCCATCCTACCGTCAAATACTTTGGGTATTTAATACAAGTTTGTGTTTCCTCTGCAGACAACTGCAGGATTTTTTACCCTTGTCCAAAAGTCAACATTATACATAATTGTTCTTAATTTCTTCTTAATTTCAGAATGACCAAAAGCACCTCATTCCAGCTGAAGTCATCACTGGACTGTGGATTCATCTCCTACCCACACACCTAACTTGAGGTTTTCTAGGGTTAGGGTTTAGAGTTGTTGAGGCATGGGCTGGTTTCACCACACACCACTTTCAAAATGGTTTTGGACGTTGAACACAATGTTTCCCCAAAATGTTTTAATGTTTCATATTATATACACATAATGTATAGTTACTATAATGTACAATATACACATAATCTAAATTATTACTATACAATATACATATCTAAATTGTTACGATATGCAACAATTAGAGTTAACAATGGCACTTCTTACTCAAATGATTTGTTCTTGATTGTATCGAATTCAAATTGATTTAATGTAATTCAATTAGCCTAAATAAATGGCCTCAAGTTGGAAATAGAAACTGGGCTGCCTTTTTCTCTCAGGTAGATCTTGCCTTTCACCAAGGACCAGGTTAGGGATGTTGGGCTTAAAAAGGTTGGTGCCCACTGCTTTAGACAGGCCTGCTCTTGTCTTTTGAAATCTTTTGTATGTTACATTCATTCTAGGCTATATCCATTTATAGCTGTTTCTTTGTGAAACACGTGTGGATCAATGCGCTGTCATATCAATAAAGTATGACTGTATAGGAGCTCCTGTGATCCTAATGAGGGCTCGGCGTGCTGCCTGCGTGTTCCCTACGACGGCTGTACCTCCGGCCGTCAGTGGGACCCCTTCCTGAGCGGCACCACCCACTGCGTCATCCCTCGCACCTAACCGGCAATAGAACAGACGTTTCATGTTCATGTGAATGTTAACATAAGAAATAGATGAGGAAGAAAAAAAACAAACATCTGCACATTCTCAACATTTATCTCAACCGATAAGCGCTGTCCTCAAAACACTCCGCTACCTACCGCTTGCATTTAAATAAATTGCTTTCGCCACCTGTCCCCAACACGGTTTATATCCAGTGACCATGAAGAAAAAAATACGCAGAGGCAGACGCTGGAGCAAATGCATTTTGCACTCGCCTCACTGGCCTTTCCTTCACATCCGCCGCTTTTCCAGATGACGGAAAATTACATATTCGCTAACCTAACCTGCCCCGCATTCAGATAGCTTTTGACGGTAATAAATTGCCTCCTGTATCGCGGCCTCATAAATGGCTCTTAAATACAGATCAGCACTGGTCTGATGATGTTTTAATTGTAACTCGCAGAATGTATTAGCCGTGACCTACAGGCTTTTTGTGGCAGCTTCCATTCAATATGTATGTGCATTCAGACACCTCCGGGTTGAGAAAGGTTAATGAACCTCTGGTGGTGGACCTTTCCTTTGCACTTAACTCGCTCTCTGTCCTGATAGTACCATTAACCCGTGCCCTAGCCTCTTCACCTCCTCTATCATTGCCCACATAAAACCCATTAAAAGTTCCTATTGATTTCATTGTATGCTTAACTTCTACGGCTCCATTTTTTTTTCATTCCTTTTTCCTCTCTTTCTCCTCTGGTTTGTGGAATGTTTTATTCGCCGTGGAAGTAAATAATGTGAATGTCAATATACACAGTAAGTATTTTTTGGCTCTGTCTACAGGAGCAGAATGATATTGGTTGCTTATTGTTGTCTATCGTAGCATTTTGTTGACAGGGTCAATTCGTCACATCCCGATGGAACGTGGATGTGGATGTGGATTCGACTGCAAGGTCAGTAACACAAGATAATAAAAAGTCACGGGAGAGTCCTTGCCAGGCCGCTGAACTGAAACAAAAAGATGAAGAAAAAGGAGTCAGTTACAAATATGACACGAAGGTACATGTTTGTATACAGAAATCTAGCATCTAAGCATTGCGTGGAACCGAATCTTCAAGATTCACATTTATTTGTATACGTATAACACGAGCAGTGTCATTCACAATGCCTATGCTTGGCCTATGCTTGGCTCAACAGTGCTGAACAAACATGCAATAAAAGTGGATGTTTTAATGTTGCCAACTCTGAATTACACTTAAGTTCACCTCAACCCGAACAAGATAAGTTAAAGGTGTACATGCTGCAGATATACCGACTGTTGCACCTGTGATTAAAAGCCCATGAAAAGCTAATAATCAGTGAAATACCGAGTTAAATGGCATCATGTTCTGTAATCCACCCGCAAGATTATAAACCTGGCCCTGACATTAAAGGTGACCTTAATCGACTGAATGAATCCGAAAACTCTAAAGGATGAATTTGAATAGCATGGTTTAGGGAAAAAAAAAGTGTTCAGTTAAATGAGATTTGCTGTAATATTCCCCTCATTGAATATTGACAAATAGTGGCTGATTTAAGCATCCTCACCTAGTCTGAGTTAAGGCCTGGACGATTTTCGATCATCAGTGGGCGTCCGAAATCGATTCATCGCATTGAATCGTTGAACTGCCGAGAAAGAGATCACTGATTGGCTGTTCAGCTAGGGGACTGTCTGTATTTTGGAAGTTCGTGGGTGAGATTTACTTTGTTAAAGTCACCGAGGACAATAACTGAGGAGTCCGGCTTTGTCTGGTTTACAGTTTATGAGGAAGACTTTAGATATTAGAGTCTGGGATTGGGTGATGTTGCACATCTCCTGTCATCGCCTCTCCTGTCCACATCCCTGACCAAGATGTGGACGTAAAACCTGGAGCTGTTGGTCCCCGGGCGCCGTCGAGATGGCTGCCCACTGCTCCTGGCTGCCCCTGGAGGGGCAGCAGGATGGGTTAAATGCAGAGGACGCATTTCCACGGGCCACCCTCCCTGCATGCGCGTTTGGTGGCCACCACTTCCCGCTGTGTGTTGTGTGACCAATATGTGTGGACTAATAAAGATCTTCTTCTTCTTCTTCTTCTTCTTCTTCTTCATCTATGATGCATAATCTATAAACTAATTAGTACCCACAGGATAAACCAGGCATCATCACACACACTCAGAAAGAGCGCGAACATGCTAGCATTTGTTCCACCTGCTCTGTTCACTGTGCTCTGTTGAAACTTCATTATTTACCATCAACTGCCTGTGTCCTGATAATGGAAGTGACCAGCAAAAGCCACTGTATGTGGCGTATAGCAGCAACATTGCTCCATTAACGTTAATTGACTAACTAAATATAGGTATCGGTAGCTTATTGAAACAATTGATATCACGGTAAGTACTACTCACCATGAAATGTCAAAAACTGTTGCTTCCGACCCAAGGGCTCATAGAACGGAACAGCTTAATCCCCCCCCCCCCCCCCCCCCCCAAAAAAAAAAAAAGAACCCCAATGGTGAGATGAAAAAAGTAGAAATTAAATAAATTAAGAGATTCTCTGCTGTTTTGAGTGGGTTTGGTTGCCGAGGCAACGGCATTGATTAACACTTCAGCGGTTGCCAAATTAATTAAGTAAAAGCTTTCAGAAATGGCAACTCTGAGCCACCAGTGCATCGTTTGTGATGTGCAGGTGTTAAGTCGGAGTGTTTTGCCTGAAAACATTCAACCGCATGACTCTGGCAGTGGCTAGGTGTGGGTGGTGTGTGCACGTGTATATGTGTGTGTGTCAGTGTGTCTGTGTGTGTCTATGTGTGTCTGTGTGTGCGTGCCTGTTTGCATGAATGCGCATGTGTGCGAATGTGTGTGTATGTGCACGTGTGTCTGTGCATATGTGTGTGTGTGTATGTGTGTGTGTGTGTGTGTGCATGTGAATCTCTCAAAAGCAAGCCTTTAGTAAATTAATGTAATTCATCTGAGTCAATGGAAGAGAGGCGGCAGATATCTGCCATGTTTTCAACTGATTTGTTTCCCCTCATCATAACTTTGGCCATTGTTTTATATGGAGGGACTTTAACTGACCAAAGCATCGTCAGTTAAAGTGGTATAGAGACGTTGCAGGAGTTCCTCCTGCAACGTCTCTCTGCTGTGATTGACAGGCAAGATGGTGTGCGGCTCTGCCATCCTGACGTCCGCCAGGAGCCCATTCCACCACTGGTTCCGAGGCACACAAGGAACTTGAAGCAGGAGATTTTCTCCAGTTCAGCTCCATCAATGTGTATGGGGCATGACCACCCCCTACCCCCTCCTGCCGCTTCCTGAAGTCCACAATCATCTCAGGGACTTGGCATCATGTTGCCAAGTTCCTGATCTCCTCTCTGTAGGCGGTCTCATCATTGTTGGTGATGAGACTCAGGATGGTGGTGTCATCCGCGAACTTAGGGATGGTGTTGGAGCTGAGTACGCAGCCCTGAGGGGCTCCGGTGCTCAGGGTCAGTACAGAGTAGGTGACACTGCCCATTCTCACTACCTGGGGCCTGCCGTCAGGAAGTCCCAGATGCAGTTGCAAAGGGAGGTGTTAAACCCCAGGACCCTGAGTTTGGGAACGAGCTTAGTGGGCTCGTAGTGTTGAATAATGTTGAATGCTGAGCTGTAATCTACAAACAGCATTCTCACCTATGTATTTCCCTTGTCTAGGTTAAGCTTCAGGAGATTGGCAGTTGCTGATGTTAGCCAGACATTTAGAGATACATGGATTTGAGTGTCGGGGGGGAAGTAAAGGAATAGTTGGGTGTCGTCTGCGTAACAGTGATAGGAGAAGCCGTGCAGAGCCTAGAGATCTAGGGTATAAGGATAATAGAAGGGGTCCTAGTACTGAGCTTTGGGGGACTCTCGTGTCTCTGGTGTGCCACGTTCGACACAGTGAACCACCAGATCCTCCTGTCCACTCTGGCAGAGCTTGGCATTGCTGGGTACTGCATTATCTTGGTTAACTTCCTACATGACAGATCGCACCTATCAGGTCACATGGAATTGCTCCCTGTCCAGACCCTGCACCGGAGGAGTATGCTGGATAGATCAAGCAACCTGTAGCAACCTACCAGTTGCTACAGTCCACTGGGTAGGCTGGTAGGCCGATCTATCCAGCATACTTCTAGTTGGACACTCTGGTTTTTAAACCGTTTGGAATGGCTAATCACACTCACAACTGGTGGTATAATATGTCTCATGTAAGAAAGTATTAACATGACCACAACAGAAAAACTAACACTGCAATAGGTTAGTTTAAGAGAAATAGTTCTACCAACACTGCTATGGCTTAGCTTTAAGAAAATAGCAGGAATAGCTAAGACACAGTAATTCTGTTTCTCTACTCGCCAACAGCAGAATGCTATGCAGCCTTCTTTCAAAACAAATGTGACTGCGTGACATCAAACGTGCGAGTGCGATCATACATACCCGGATGTATGATATATGATATGTCTGGGTGTACACAGTGAAACGACAATGGCAATGGTTACATACATAGTAGTCATTTTCATTCAGTTTCAGTCAGTCTCATGGTTTCAGTAACATAAAAAATGTGTCAAAAAGATATTAGTGTAAAGTCCATTATGAGTATTTAGACTCAAATAATACAGTAATAGTGAAAATGGGAAAACATTATCTCGGGCCTTACACTCAGACTAAGCAAGCTTACCGACAGAGGGTTTTTCTTAACTTTGGGCTTTTGCCAAAATATCGTACAAGTAGCAAGGATTTAATTTAGATAGGAATATGCCACAGGGGGAAGAAAATAATGCCTTCCCTAAAAAACCTTAGCTATGGATGTGGAAAAACACATTAAAAAGCATTCCTGTTTCACCTAGAAACTGGAAATGCTGTTCCTGCTGTTATGGATGGAAAGAGGAGAGTATAATGAAGGACAAGATTGTAGAGATGACCACAAAGCTTCATTAATTAGGATTGCTGGGGTAAAATGGCATGCAAGTATTTTTATTTGTAGTTGGAAAGCCTCTTGTAGATTGCTATAGCTTCTTCGCATGTGACGTGTAATTTACACCTCCTGTTCTAACCCCTCCATTCTGAATCTTTTTTTATGATTCTCCCCGGACTTCCTGGCCCCTCCCCCTCGTACTGGATCAAACTGGATCAAATGAGATGTTTGATTGACAAGCGAAGAAGATTGACAGGTGGAGAGGGTGTCAACTAAAGAGTAGGTAGCGGGCGAGGACTGGAAATACATTTTTAAATTGAAGGGCAAATTATGTAATAGCATTAATTTAGAAGTAGGTTCAGAATCACGCACAATGTTACATTAGCATTTAAACATATGTTTCGGAATTACCAGTTAATTTTTCAAGAATGGTATAGATTGTGAAATTATTGCCGAAGAAGTGCGCGGGAGACTTCTGCGCCTATTTCAGCTGTTTTAGCGGGAGTTCCTCAAAAACCCAAACTGAGGATAATGCTGCCACGAGTATCACATACATAGTGGCTTAGTAGTGATTGCTAGCGTCTTTATATCTGGTATTTACTTAAGAACTCTGTCCACACTGCCCCTTGAATAGAATAGAATAGAATAGAATAGAACTTTATTTATCCCGAAGGAAATTCTTGTGCCAGGTTACATAGCGATACAGTACAAACAGAATGATAAAAACAGAATGATAAAAAAATAAGAAAATAAAAAATAAACTAACGGATCTACAAATGTACAGTTAAAATATACAGTTAAAATATAAAATATATAAAATATACAAGTATGAAGGCATGGTAAGATACGATATTCGACGGCGAAAACAATTTGGCATGACATTAAGAATATTGCACATGATGATGAGAGGAGATGAGAGGTAGTGTTTATAGATAGTATTTATAGATAGCATGATAATAATAATAATAATAATGTGGCACATGATAGAGTATTGTACATGATGTTGGAAGTAATAATAATAATAATATTGCACGTAAAACTGGGGAGAGCTGGGGAAAGTGCACATGACGTAGAGAGATAATATTGCACATTATATTGTGGTGTTCATTGTCTTGTAGGGGGAGTTATAGGGAGGAGTTATAGAGTTTGATGGCCACAGGCAGAAAGGACCTCCTGTGGCGTTCTGTGGTGCACCTCGGTAATCTCAGTCTACGGCTGAAGGTGCTCTGGTATGACACCAGTGTGGTGTGCAGGGGATGGGAGGTGTTGTCCATAATACTGAGTAGTTTACTCAGCATCCTCCTCTCCGAGACCTCTACCAACAGACTCCAATTCCACTCCCAGGACAGAACCCGCTTTCCTGATGAGCTTATTGAGTCTCTTGGCGTCGGCTGCCTTCACCCTGCTGCCCCAGCACACAACAGCGTAGAAGATGACGCTGGCCACCACAGAGTGATAGAACATCTGCAGCATGGTCCTGCAGACGTTGAAAGACCTGAGTCTCCGTAGGAAATACAGGCGACTCTGACCTTTCTTATACAGGGCCTCTGTGTTTTTAGTCCAGTCCATTTTATTGTCTATGTGAACACCCAGGTACTTATATTCCTTGCCCATGAGCAGCAGCACCAGTGGCCAATTTTCACTTTGCCGCACCCCTTCAAACTGACTCTAAGTGGGTCATCGTAGGCCACACCCCACATCTTAAACCACACCTTAATTATTAGGCCACAGCCCCAAAAAGAGCACTGCACTATTTACATTTACATTTAGGGCATTTGAGTACAAATAGTACATTTACAGTAATTACAAAGAGTACATTTGTTGCAAGAGACAGCAATATATCACTGTGGTACATAAAGTATAGAGCAGGTTTCAAGCATTCATAGTTGCGAGGCTAATAAATAACGAGTTTCATAATTGCTAGGTTGCCTGCATAATAGCTGGGATAAGAGCAGGGGTGCCATTCTGACCACATCACCAACATCTAGTGCTAGGGTTAGGACAGGGAAGGCGGGGGTGGGGGTGGGGGTGGGGGGGGGTGGGGGGGGGGGGGGTTATACAGAGTCCAGGTGAACTCTGAACAGGTGGGTCTTGAGTCATAAGATAAGATAAGATAACACTTTATTGATCCTAAAGGAAATTATTGTGCCAGAAGTTGCATAGCAATAGAATAATAAACAAGAGAAATAAATAATAGAACAATAAAAGTAACAAATAAAATAAAATAAAATAAAATAATTGAACTACATCACCAATGGTAGGCAACAACATCTTCACTCTTAAGCCCATACAGCACACCCCAAATCATAAACAACCTCCTCAATGTTAAACCACACCCGCAGTCTTAAAGCCACACCCAGAATTGCAGTGTGGTCCATGCAGTGCCACGTGGCATGTCCCAGTGTGCCTTGTATCTCCCGTTCTCTAATCCCATTGGATGGATAGAATGAAAAGGAAAGCTGTCCCAGACATTTGGGCGAGGGGGGCGGGTGGGTGTGGGGGGGTGGGGGGAGTGTTGATGCGGGGGTGGGTGGTTGGCGGGTTAGGGCGCTGTGTGTGTGTGTGTGTGTGTGTGTGTGTGTGTGTATGTGTGTGTGTGTATGGGCGTGCAGATGAGGAGGGGGAGGTAATTATTTTGAAGGGTATTAAGTCATCAGCTTTACTTTTATCTTGATTGCATTGTGGAAGTCGTGCATAATTAATGAAGGGGAGCTTATTAGCAAAAGATGATTAGGCAAATTACACAGGTGTCGGATGCATTTTTCATGATGAATTTTGCAGGGACAATCCTCTATTCCCATCTGTTCTGCTCGTATCAGAATGTCACTTCAGGGGGAAATTAGAACTACCACACAATAAAAAAAATAAAAGCAAATTGAGTGGCCGGCAGACAGAGAGGAATAATTTTGAAAAAAAGTCAACGTAAGAATGAGATTTAGCTTCTGCTGAAATAAACACAAACAGGCAATTGCTGTTTGAGGGGCAAAGTAATCAACAAGCAAGCATATGGGAATTGGTGAGGCAACTGAGAATTTTATTTTATGATTATGCTTTGCAAAGAGGAAAAAACGACACCCCATTAAATATAAACCACCCCCCCCACACAAAACTATGACCTTCACAATTAAGTGTGGTCTGAGCTCATTCAGACCTAACAGTGTGCACGCCATTACCACACGTGTAATTAAGACTCACCTTTCATTCAGGCTTTTATTGCGAAAGGTTGAAATAGTCCAGTTTGAAACACTGTTAAGCTACCCAGCGACCACCGCCCCACTCTCTCTCCAAACGCACCCTCTCTATGCCTTTCATTGCAATCATTTCAATTAAATGCTGATATTAATGCCAAGACCTCAGTCCAACCACTTGGTCTTTCAGACACCTAATGTAAAAAGCTGTATGAAATTATGAAACCATGCCTGCCCTACCCTTCCATTTTCAGACATCATTTTGATTTAATGAGACAAATTTGACTTTGGGGCAAGGCTCGAGGCATTTTTGCCGTAATTTCACCCAACACTTTCTGCGTACTTATAGAATGCATGTTCGTGGTCGTGTGTGTCACAAACGCGTGAACCTATTTGACTAAAAGCAATGAAGGCCACATCGTTCACGATAACAACAGCATGGGGTCTTATGTAGATGCGCATCACGTCATTTTAAATATATACAGTCACAGACGCGCCTTTAGATATTTATTTCCCCGCTTCAAACAGTCCCAGCTCATCGATCTCCTCCATTATTGAAAGGCAGACTGGGTCTTGGCGTGGGGCCGCTGTGCACCTCCCCCCCCCCCCCCCCGCCCCGCCCCCACCCCACTTCCGCTTCATTGGTGTTCCCCAGGGGCCTGCTCTAGGGCCTCTACA
>PIJE02000179.1:39470-41970 GCA_002895965.2 Coryphaenoides rupestris | reverse complement strand
AGGCACGATCGTAGGACAAGATAAATAAAATCGTTAAGTGACAGAATACAATTAGACAAGAGTACAGGAATAATTATAGTTTTACTCAAGTTAAAATCATTTTATAACCGTGATTATATCGTGGAAAAGTCCATTGTCTTATCTTTTAAAATAAATGTGTTTTTTTTTTTTAAGATTGCTTCCCAGTAGAAGGCGGGATGGAGTCTGAAGAGGACAAGGAGTCTTAGGGTTACAAGGTTACACCGACGGCAGAGAGGTACCCGGGTATCACAGGGGGCTCACCGGGACGGGGGTAAAGGCGGTATTGACAATAATGGAAATATGATCACCTTTAGTGTGTGTTTTCTCTTTTACAGAGCAGGGGGGGGGATAGAGAGAGAGAGACACAGAGAGAAAGAGAGAGAGAGAGAGAGACCCCCCCCCCCGGTGGCTAAGCTAAGACCGCTAAGGCACGCCGTCGCGGGAAAGTGCCGTTTCTGACCTTTTCTCATCAAGTCAAGTCAAGTGTTAGTCTGTGTGTGTGCGTACGTGTGTGTGTGTGTGTGTGTGTGTGTCTGTGTCTGTGTGTGTGTGTGTGTGTATGTGTGTGTTTAGGGAGAGCGGTGTGGTCAGTTGGTTTTTTAACTGCCATGTTTTTGGCGGTTAATCTCCAACAATAGCCAAATGGCCTTCTCATGAGTATACCTGAGGCACCTTTCTTTCATTCTTTATTTTTTATTTATTTTATTTTGCTACCCGCCTAAACTACTCCTGGATATAAACTACAGACAACTTTGATATAATTCTCTCGTTGTCGCTTTCCACCTATGACCACTGTGACCACCTATTCTTTTGAGGAAGTTGGTGTAAAAAAATTGAATAACCGTAAACGGTGTTTATTGAATATTGAATGATGTTTTCAATGCAAAAATGGCAAGACAGTCGCAAAAGGTCAAAGCACAATATTCCTGGTCCTTGTATGGAGCCCTGCACCTATAGTGCAATGCCTTGCCAATTACCAGAAAGGTTTCTGATTGGTTAATCTACATTGGACGGAAAAGGACATCCAATCATAGCAAATCAGATACATTTTGGCAAAAACGTCAATAACGTAACTGAAAACACACTGCCAAACAATGTCACAGAATGTTTACTGCACGTTTTCAGCTTCAGCTGTGTTAAACATTGTTTAACACAGGGTAAAGCTTCAGCTATACGGCAACAACAAAAAAGAACGATGCTGTTATCCTTGCACGTTTCGAGGATTTGAAACCGATATATATTTACTCTGGTACACACAATAAGAGCCTGATAGCTTTTGCATTCAGCTAACTCCGGGGCCCGGAGTTAATGAACATGTGACAACCCTCCTATCGGCCCTTCTCTGTCTCTATTGCGGGCCCGTTGCGTCCGTCTCACACTTGGCCTTCATTATGTGTGCCTTTGCTCATACGAGGAGGAGGAGGAGGAGGAGGAGGAGGAAGAGGGACATACAATGCCAGCAAATTCTGCAGCGAGAGCAGGAAAATCTTTTATGGGAAAAGACTGTTTCCTCCCCCCCCGGAAAAAATAATGGAGTGAACCAGCGTTACGTGCAGTAATGGACAAAAAGAAAAGAAACTAAGAACGGGAGCGGATTAAACTCGCATTGTAAATCCACGAGTTCCATCAAAGCACGGCAAAAGAGGAGTGGGGGGGGGGGGGGGGGGGGGGGGGGGGGGGGGGTGGTCAGTATCAAGGACAGGGTCGGGGAAGGGGGGGGGGGGGGGGGGGGGTGGAGGGGGGGCAAGCCAAAGGAATTGAATGACTTTCGTGTTACACCTGTAGATGCAATTGCACACACACACACGGACAATAATAACTTTTTTTTCAGGCAGTTGGGAGGCATTTGAGCTGAGTAACAATGGCCTCACAGTCTTAAGGACTGCGGATGCAGAATGAGTTTGGTCCTGAGTTTAAAAATACGACTTATATTGTATTGAGGGATGGCGTCAAAGTAGGCTAAAATGTAAAACCTAAAACTGACACATATTTTGTAACTTTTTTAAAATGAAAAGCAAATACTATTTGGATGGATGGATGGATGGGATGGATGGATGGGATTACAACTCTCAAATAAAGGATACAACATTTTTTTGACTCAAAGTGGTATTTCGTATTCCGGCAAATTAGTCAGCACTGGCCGAGAAAAAACAAATCCAGGCCCCTTCACGGGCTGTTTCATCATTTGTGTGTAACACGAGACAAGTCATAGTAAACCTGCCCCTCGGTTTTCCCAGACCTATATGAATCTAAATCCAGTTATGGATTTAGTGTTACTGAAATTAGATGCTTACAGGATATTTGAATATGGGCCAGAACATCTTGTCATATGAAACAGTCCCAGATGAGGATCTGGTTCAATATGAAATCACTGTCCTTATAGCAACACATTCACAAAATACAAAATTGACTGAAATGTATATTTTTGTTATGCGAGAGAGTTTGACACCATAATATAGCAATTTAGCATACTTTCAAC